>JAODAL010032808.1:0-46414 GCA_025379985.1 Phyllomedusa bahiana
AGAAAGGGGGCATACCTAGCTACAGAGGGCAGAAACCCTGGATAGAGGGCTAATAACCGGGCAAAGGGGGGCTACAACCTGGCTAGAGTGGGCTACTACCAGGCTATAGGGGGCACATATTTACCTACAAGGGGGTAATTATTACCATTTGGGGCACTATAGATGGGGATTTTGTATAGAGATAGGAAATTGTAGAGAAATGCTGATAAAATGAGGAGTCTAAGATGTTTGTTTTGTACATTTTTCAGTGAAGAGTTGGACGGTAGAAGTCATCATGGCGTCTGGGACAGATGGAGAAGAAGAAGAGAAAGAGAACAACTCTTCAGAGACGTCTCCTGTAAGTCACTAAATGTAACTGCAGTGTAATCACTTATAGTTCTCCTGAGCCTACATACAAAGGCTTTTCTCTGTAAATATACTTCTGCAGTTCACAATGAGGCGCAAAAAATTCCGTGTGAACCCAGCCCTTCTCAGAAAACCTTAAGGGCCTGAGCCCCGGATGTTGTGGGACCCTAGCAACGCCCCTGCCGGGCAGTCTGTGCTCGGCGCGGGCTGCACGATGATATGACGTCATCGCGCAGCCCACTTCAGCACTGTGGGCTGGCGCCTGCGCCTAGCAGCCGTGCGGTCCTGTGTCTGAGCGCTCGGGCCGGAGGGCCCGGAGTTCAGAGGCGGTATGCGCCGGGCCCCGCAGCTCCGTGTCTGCCGGCAGTGAACGGTTATGTTCGCTGCCAGCGGGCGCAGGAGCCGCACTACCGGGGGAGCAGACGTGTCAGTAGCTTCCCCGGGGCATGGGCCCCCTAAGAGCATGGGCCCCGGAGCAGCTGCTTCGTCTGCTCCCCCTGTAGTTACGCCCCTGACTATCGGATATCGGCATGATAATTGACGATATCGACTATCGATCCGATGACGATAGTCGACGCAATCGCTCATCACTAAACTTAACTAATTCTTACTTATTACAGTCTTAGCAGCATATATAGAATGAGTTACTTGTCTTCTCTGGGTGTATTTGTAATCATCTACTAGGTCTTGTAACTCTATTAATGATATGTTCAAGAGTCCAAGAAGGTTCACTGAATAGTCCTTACCATGTAAGCCAAAATGTTGCTCAGATTCAGTTGTATTCTAATCTGATAACAAGGAGAAATTCAGCGGTTTCCTATAGCTGGAATAAAAGCAAAAAACACACACAGTATGACCTGCTTTCAAGGGTAAAAGGTAGTATGCTGATTTCACTCACACCCAGGGTTTGCCTATTGTGGCTTTTTCCATAGCATTGCTGGAATTTGTGGACAATTAAAAATAGATTCAGAGAAGATAAGTGACTCACACATAAAAACGGTAGTGGAACTAAGCTCATAGCATAGATACTGTATTTAATTTAAAGCACCATTGATTCCAGGGCGCTGTACATTTGAGGGGAATTAGATACATAATGTGTCAAACAAAGTACAGTGGCAACAATAAGTGACTAACAACTGGTACAGAGGGAGAAAAGACACTGCTCATGAAGGCTTATAATCTACAAGGGAGGATGAATGAGACAGAAGGTGGGGGCAGAAATGTTTGTGTGGTGGTGTAGTGGCAGCAGGGTTATTGTAGGTTATAGGCCATCCTCAAGAGATGAGTTTTCAGGTTGTTTTTGAAGTTAGTGAGAATGGAGGAGGGTCTCATGTGTTGGGGTAATGAGTTCCAGAGTATGGAGATGGTTGTGTAAGGAGCTGACAAGAGGAGAGAGGAAGGTCCTGTGAGGAGTAGAGATTGCATGAGTTGAGGTATCTGGAGATTAAGGTAGAGATGTAAAAGAGGGACAGTTATGGAGTGCCTAGTAGGTCATGGTTAGTAATCTGAACTGTATTCACTTGGCAATTGGTAGTCAGTGAAGGGATTGACAGACGGGAGAGGCAGAGGAGTAGCGAGAAGAGAGGTGGATAGGACGGGCTAGACAGGAGGCCGCAGAAAAGTATATTGCAGTAGTCTAGATGGGAGATGTCAAGGGCATGGACCAGCATTTTTGTAGTATCAGGGTTAAGGAATGAACAGATTTATTAAATATTTTTCAGGAGGAGCTGGGAGGCAGAAGTAAGTGTTTTATGTGTGGTGTAAAGCACAGGGAGGAGTCAAGAGTTATCCCAAAGCAACAGACTTGCGGGACTGGTGAAAATGTAGAGCCATTGACAGTGATAGATAGATCATTTGGGGGGTAGAGTAGGATGGTGGAAAGGTGATACATTCAGTTTTCTCCCCGCTTTTAGGAGGAGGGAGGGAAGAAGGAGGATATGGATGATAGAAAGTCTGGGATACGGTAGAGCGGAGAGTTAATGTCTGGGCCGGAGATGTAGAGTTGGGTGTCATCAGCATAGAAGTGGTATTGAAAGCCATGTGATGTTATGAGCTGACCTAGCCCAAGAGTGTAGATAGAGAAGAGTAGCTGGCCCAGGACACCAACAGAGAGAGGGCGAGAGGAGGAGATGGTACGAGAGTGTGAGAGGCTGAACGTCCAATCAGTGAAGTATGAGGAGATCCAGAAAAGGGCCAGGTCTGTGATGCTGAGCGATGAGAGGATTTGTCGCAGGATGGAGTGGTGGACAGTGTCAAAAGCAGAGGACAAGTTTAAGAGGAGAAGGACAGAGTAGTGGCATGAGGCTTTAGCGGTTACTAGGTCATTGGTGACTTTGGTTAGGGCAGTTTCTGTACAGTGTTGAAACTGGAAAACAGATTGCAGTAGGTCAAGAAGAGAGTTGAATGAGAGATAAGAGGACAGTTCAAGATAGAGGTGCTATTCGAGGAGTTTAGAGGCAAATGGAAGCAGTTACATGGAGCATTAGCTGGACAGAGAGGAGGGGTTCGAGAGATGGTTTTTAAGGACAGGTGTTATGGTAGAATTTTTAAAAGAGCTAGGGAAGACACCAGAGGCTAATGATAGGTTAAAAAGATGGGTGAGTGCTGGGATGATAATAGCACTCAGGTCTGGGATTAGCTGGGATGATAATGGGCCAAGATTACAGCTAGTGTGGTTGGATTTGTAGAGTAGAGACGAAAGCTTGTCATGAGTGACAGTGGAGAAGCAGGTCAGAGGGAAAGTACATTGTGCAGGTATAGAGGCGGGAAGTTGGAACTGTGCAGGTATAGACGTGGGAGAGTTGAGGACCGTGCAGTATAGAGGTATGCAGCAGGGACTGTGCAGGTATAGAGATGGGCGGTGGGAACTGTGGCGTGAAGCTTTCTCTGATGAGGTTGATCTTGTTTAGGAAGTGGGTGGCATAGTAATCTGTTGAGAGGAGAGATGAGACAGGGGTTGCTGGGGAACAGAGGAGAGAAATTAAAGTGTTAAATAGTTGTTTGGGGTTGTGAGACAGAGAGGATATGACAGTGGTAAAGTAATCCTGTTTGGTAGAGGAGAGTGCAGACTTGAATTTGAGGAGTGATTGTTTGTATGAGGCAATGTCGATGGTGGAGTGGGTTTTCCTCCAGCGGCATTTAGAAATTCTGGAAGCTAACCTAAACTTTTTAGTTTAATCTTTGTGCCAGGGTTGTCTGTTTATTTATACTGTATTTGAACCAAGCTCAGTGCAGATCTGAAAACCAGCTTAGTACAAAGATCAAGAGCAAAGTTAGGGTACTTTGTAAAAGGGGTCAAATAAGTGTGGAAATGTTAAAAGGGTTTTCCAACTTGTTTTTCATTTTCTTAATAATACTGCTTCCTTTTAAAATAAAATAAAACTTAAATTTACCTGTCCTCTCAACTGCAATCCAGCGCTTTGGCTCCTGAAGTCCCGCACCCGCAGCGGTCTCTAAATCGTGTCACAGTTCCTTCCTTCAGAGCTCAAACAGCAGTTCACAAATTGGGGTCACTTGCCAGAGGACCAGGCTGTCCATCTTTCTTGTCACATAAGCCAGGAATGCTTTTGTTTATCTTTTGTTTTACTCAGCTTAAGGCTGCATGCCACAGTTTTAGGCTATGTTCACACGGTGTATATGCAGGGCGTAATTACGCCCCGCAATTACGCCGTGTGGCCGGGGGCGGGTGCGCCTCGCCGGCCCATAGACTAGTATTTCCAGCGGCGCGTATACGCCGCTGGTAATTCACATGTCACTTATCTTCCCACTCGGCGTATTCGCTGTTCAGGGAGAGGAGACGTAATCCATAGTTCTCCATGAGAACTGTGGATTACCGTAATGACTGGGACATTTCAGCCCGTGATTTGCGCACTCCAGCGCGTAATTACAGACTGAAATACGTCCAGTTTTAAGCCGTGTGAACATGGCCTAACACAGCACATCACAGTGTTTAAAAACGTCCATTTTATGTGCAGATCAAGACTTGCCCATAACTTTGTTACATGGAGGAAATGTATGAATGGGACTATGGCAGTTTTCTGCGCCAAAAAATCTGTTGTTGCTCCTGTATGACATATTTGAAAGGTTTTTCGTCAAAAACTGGTGCATATCTGTCACCCTCGACAGTTTGATATGCACCAACTCTTAGGGGTCATGTCACACCACATTAAGAAGATTAGACACATTTCTGAATGTGGCTCAACAGATTGTGGCACAAGAGTGTTGGACTAATCCATACCAATTTCAAAGTAGTGAGGCTGAGATATATTTTGGCGCAGACACTTTTTGCGCAACTTTTTTATAAAATGCTGTGAGACACTTTCATACATACTGACGATTGATATACTAACATTCTGAGAAGTATGACTATCGAGGCGACGCAACTTTCCATACATGTCCCCCATGGTCTTGCAGTCACAAATAACCTCAGTCTATGGGGCTCCCCTTGCTACCTAAAGTAGCCATGTTGCCCGAGGATGGTATGCTCAACAGCCATGTTGTCAAATTGCACAGAAGATGTATGAACACAATATAACAACATAACATAAACAATTTATAGTATTTTTCAGAGCTGCATCTCAGGATGGCATCTCCTGCATGCAGAAAGTATATTTAATGGGTTTTTAATTATATTGATTAGCTTTAAACATGTAAGCAAAAGAAAATAATGACTATTGTTAAAAACATTGCCTGATTATCTGATGTTGCTTCTTTTCAGAGCCAGAGCCGTTCTTATCTTTTGTTTGTATTCAAAAGCTTCTTGCCAACAACCTTTCTCTGCTCTAGCAAACCTGTTTGGGCTGGTGATCTCACTCCCTGCTGTGCCTTATTATTAAAGATGGGCGAATTTCTCAAAAATTCGATTCAGTCACATCGCCGAATTTCCCGACAAAATTCATTTCGGTCCGAATTACTTCGGGACGAATCACGTTAAAAAACAGCTATTTCCAGGCTGCACAGAGCCTACAGGTTGCTGTAGAACGTTGTGCCATGCTTAAATATGCAGAGGGAGCTTGGTTTGGTCTTCATACAATGTTGTGTTTTAGTATGACACGCACATGACTGCCGCCGCTCTTAGAATCGCTTCACTATAAAATTCCCTGGGCACTTAAGAGGGCAAAACTGACCAAAAAACTGAAGCCGGGATGTAGCCTGAAAAAGTCATGCCAGCGAAAGCTGGAAAAAAACAAGCTGAGAGCTCAGGTGGCAACATTGGTGACAGAGTGTGGAGGTGACGGCGGCAGCCACAGCAACATGAGGTTAGACAGTGGCATAATGACATTTTGGAGGTGGCAAAAACAGTAGGCCACAGAGTGGCACAATGACACAGTGTGGAGGTTACAGCAGCAGCCACAGCAGCAACATGAGGTCAGACATTGGCACAATGACATCCTGGAGGCGGCAAAAACAGGAGTAGGCCACAGAGTGGCACAATGACACAGTGTGGATGTCACGGCAGCAGCAGCATGAGGTCAGACACTGGCACAATGACATTCTGGAGGTGGCAAAACAGTAGTAGGCCACAGAGTGGCACAATGACACAGTGTGGAGGTGACGGTGGGCAGCATGAGGTCAGAGAGTGGCACTATGATACAGTTTTGAGGTTTCCGCAGCAGCCACAGCAGCAGCATGAGGTCAGACAGTGGCACAATGACATTCTGGAGGTGGCAAAAACAGGAGTAGGCCACAGAGTGGCACAATGACACAGTGTGGAGGTCACGGCAGCAGCAGCATGAGGTCAGACAGTGGCACAATGACATTCTGGAGGTGGAAAAAACAGGAGTAGGCCACAGAGTGGCACAATGACACAGTGTGGAGGTCATGGCAGCAGCAGCATGAGGTCAGACAGTGGCACAATGATATTCTGGAGGTGGCAAAAACAGGAGTAGGCCACAGAGTGGCACAATGACACAGTATGGAGGTCACGGCAGCAGCAGCATGATGTCCGACAGTGGCACAATGACATTCTGGAGGTGGCAAAAACAGAAGTAGGCCACAGAGTGGCACAATGACAGAGAGTGGAGGTGACGGTGGCAGCAACATGAGGTCAGACAGTGGCACAATGACATTCTAGAGGTGGAAAAAACAGAAGTAGGCCACAGAGTGGCACAATGACACAGTGTGGAGGTCACGGCAGCAGCAGCATGAGGTCAGACAGTGGCACAATGACACAGTGTCTAGGTGACGGCAGCAGCCACAGCAGCAACATGAGGTCAGACAGTGGCACAATGACATTCTGGAGGTGGCAAAACAGGAGTAGGCCACAGAGGGGCACAATGACACAGTGTGGATGTCAAGGCACCAGCAGCAGCAGCATGAGGTCATAGAGTGGCACAATGACAGAGCGTGAAGGTGACGGCAGCAGCAGCATGAGGTCAGAGAGTGGCACAATGACATTCTGGAGATGGCAAAAAACAGGAGTAGGCCACAGAGTGGCACAATGACAGAGAGTAGAGGTGACGGTGGAAGCAGCATGAGGTCAGACAGTGGCACAATGACACAGTGTGTAGGTTACGGCAGCAGCCACAGCAGCAGCATGAGGTCAGACAGTGGCACAATGACATTCTAGAGGTGGAAAAAACAGGAGTAGGCCGCAGAGTGGCACAATGACACAGTGTGGAGGTCATGGCAGAAGCAGCATGAGGTCAGACAGTGGCACAATGACATTCTGGAGGTGGCAAAACAGTAGTAGGCCACAGAGTGGCACAATGACAGAGAGTGGAGGTGACGGTGGCAGCAGCATGAGGTCAGACAGTGGCACAATGACATTCTGGAGATGGAAAAAAATAGGAGTAGGCCAAAGAGTGACACAATGACACAGTGTGAAGGTCACGGCAGCAGCAGCATGAGGTCAGACAGTGGCACAATGACCCAGTGTGTAGGTTCCGGCAGCAGCCACAGCAGAAGCATGAGGTCAGACAGTGGCAAAATGACATTCTAGAGGTGGTAAAAACTGGAGTAGGCCACAGAGGGGCACAATGACACAGTGTGGATGTCACGGCACCAACAACAGCAGCAGCAGCATGAGGTCATAGAGTGGCACAATGACAGAGTGTGGAGGTGGTTGGCAATACTAGTCCCTGGTAAAGATTGTGGTAGGCTGATGGAGGAACTGGCAGCAGATGTGTGGCATCAGGCGTGTGGCGGCATCAAAATTGTGACTAAGGCAGGTAGTTTGAACTCAGACTCATTTCTCACAGTTTGGGTGAGGCGTCATGGCTGATGTAGTCTGACGCCTAAGGCATTGGTGTGTGGAAATCCTGGCCGATCCACGCCTGATTCATCTTGACAAAGGTCAGTCGTTCCACATTTCCCGTGGACAAGCGGGTTCTCCTTGGGGTAACGATGGCCCCCGCCGCACTGAACATCTGCTCTGATGCCACACTACTGGCCGGGCAGGACAGCTTCTCCACTGAAAACTCGGCAAGTTGCGGCCACACATCCAGTTTGGCTGCCCAGTAGTCCAGCGGATCTTCTACATGGGGTGGCAGAGGGCTGTCCAAGTAGGCCAACACCTGTTGGTTCAGGGTCTGCTCCAGGTCCTGCTGCTGCTGCTGGCGACTGCCCTCCTCACTAGGCGTGTGAAGGAAGCTGCTCATCAGTGACTCCAGACTTAGGTTGCTGCTGATGGAGCTGGTACTGCTCCTATCCCCCACACCTTCCGCCAGCAGCCGCGGTAGTAGTACATGAGCGCTGAAGAACCCCCCGGTCAGACCTGTCAGAGGAGGGACGATGCCGCACATAGAAAGCGGCCAACTGACTACGGAGGATTTCCCTATATTATTTGAGTTTGTCCTCCCTCTCAGCAGCTGGGAAAAAGGCTCCCATTTTGGACCGGTAGCGAGGGTCCAATAGAGTGGAGAGCCAGAAGTCATCCCTCTGCCGGATGCTGACTATTCGGCTGTCACTAGCCATGCAAATCAGCATGCTGCGGGCCATCTGCACAAGTGACTCTTAGGGGCTCCCTGCCTCCATCTCCATTGTATACTGCCACGGTGCTTGCGGGTCATCTGCCTCGTCTTCCTCATCTCCATCTACCTCCTCCAGCTGCTCCTGCTCCTCCTCTCTTGCCACCTGGGTAGAAAATCCACTCATTTCACCAGACAATGCTTCTGCTCCAATGTCCTCCTCCTCCTCCTCCTCCTCCATTTCAGTCCCCAGCGGACTCATGTGGCCGCGAGATGTAGTCGCCACGTCTCCAGTCCCCTGCCCAGACAGATTTTTCAGCATCTGGTCCAGGAAAATGAAGCAGTGGAATGACGTTATTCATCCCATAGTCCTGGCGACTGACATATAACGTTGCCTCCTCGAATGGCCTCAACAAACGGCAGGTGTCACGCATGAGCTGCCACTGGCTGACATCAAAGTTACACAGGTGAGTACTCCTGTCCGCCTGGATCATCAAAAAATCGTTAATGGCCTTTCTCTGTTCATACAGTCGGTCCAACATGTGCAGGCTGGAATTCCAACAGGTGGAAACATCGCATATCAGAGTGTGTTGGGGTAGGCCGTTCTGCCACTGCAATTCGAGGATGGTGTTCCTGGCTTTGTAGGAATGCATGAAGTGCATGCACAGTTTCCTGGCCATTTTCAGAATCTTCTGAAGATCGGTGGAAGACTTCAGGAAACTTTTCACAACCAGATTGAACACATGCGCCATGCAGGGCGCATGGACCATCCCTCCTCGGTGCAGCACGGACACCATGTTACTCCCATTGTCTGTCACCATGGTTCCGATTTGCAGTTGGCACGGAGAAAGCCACACATTGATTTCTTGCTGCATGACGCGAAGCAGTTCTTCCCCTATGTGACTTTGTTCGCCGAGACAAGCCAGGTGTACAACTGCGTGACACCGCTGTGCCCTACACATGTGGTATGATGGAGCAGTACTTGTGGAGGCTGAGATGATGGTGGTGGTGGAGGAGGAGGAGGAGGCGGACATTGGCGCAGGAGCCGCAGTTTGACAACGTGGAGGAGAAAGCGGCGTTTCCTGTCCAAGTTGTTGGTGTGCCTGGGCAGGAAGCACATTCACCCAGTGGGCCGTAAAGGACATGTACTGGCCCTGACCGTAGTTACAGCTCCAGACGTCCGCGCTGCCGTGCACCTTGGAACAAACCGATAAGCTCAAGGACTGGCCCACCTTCTGTTCTACATATTTATGTGCTGGTACTGCCTTTTTGGAAAAGAAATTACGGCTTGGAACTCTCCATCTCGGCTCAGCACAAGCCATTAGTTCTCTGAACGGTGCAGATTCCACCATTTGTTGCAGTACCAACAACTTGGACAGGAGCACGGTCAGCTTTTGCACCTTAGGATGGTTGGACGCATACTGTTGTCTCTTTGCAATCGACTCGCTGAACGACTGCTGGCACCATGAGTAGCGAGGAGCAGGAGCATCTGGATCGGGAGATGATGTAAAAGAGAAACAGCTCCCTTCTGCAGAAGTGGTAGAGCCTTGACTGGCTGCAATGGCATGCGTGCCACTGGGCGCTGCTGCTGCTGCTGCTGTTGCTGCGGCAGGATGGACCACCACATCTGAGCCACGTTTCTCCCAGGCCACCGGATGGTGACGCTGCATGTGTTGACGCAGGGCCGTGGTGCCAACGTTAGCTCCCTGGCCACGCTTCACTTTCTGCCTACAGATTCTACATATACCCATATTCGGCTCCTCCGGTGTCTTAGCAAAGAACTGCCACACGGCCAAGTATCTGATTTTACTGCCAACGCTCCACACTCAGTGACTACTACTGCCGCTGCCTCACTGAGCCCCTGTGCCGCTACTTTCTTGGACCTGCGAAGCGGGTTTTTACCCCGTGGCTGCTTGGCTCCCGACCTCACACTGCTGCTATCCTGCTGACTCACGGCCACACAACCCACTTGCTGGCTGCGCCGCTGCCTGACGCGCAAGCTGACGCCCTCTTCTCCTGACGATGATGAAGCCCTTGCCTCACCCGGCTCCCAAGTGTGGTTGGCTACATAGTTACATAGTTAGTACGGTTGAAAGAAGACACGTGTCCATCAAGTTCAACTAAGGGTGGGGAAAATGTGGGTGATGGGAGAGAGACAAGGACATTATGCCCATCCTTACCACTGGTTAATTACCTTGAAACCCACAAGGCAAGAACCAATCTGCTCCAGTGGAGATCGTATCTCTGACCCCAGAGCCTCCACCAGCCAGATCCAGAATTTTACATGGCTACATACGCATTAATATTCTTTAGTTCCAGGTAGGTATCTAAGCCTTTCTTGAAACTCTCTACAGTTCTTGCCGTGACCAGCTCCTCAGGCAGGCTATTCCACAGATTCACAGTTCTTACAGTCCTCTGGAGATTGAATCCTTTTTTCTCTAGTCGAAGGGAATGTCCCCTTGTCTTTTGAGGGGGCTTCACTTGAAATAATTTTTTCCCCACATCTTTTTGTAGGGACATTTATATATTTATATAAATTAATCATGTCCCCCCGAAGCCGTCTTTTCTCAAGACTAAACAAGTTCAATTCTACTAACCTCTCCTCATAACTAAGATGCTCCATTCCCCTTATAAGTTTGGTTGCTCGTCTTTGTACTCTCTCTAGCTCCATTACATCTCTTCTATAAACTGGGGCCCAGAACTGAACAGCATATTCTAAGTGAGGATGCACCAATGCTTTGTACAGCGGTAGAATGACATCCTTGTCCCGCCAGTCCATGCCTCTTTTAATACACGCTAATCTCTTACTTGCCCTAGAGGCAGCTGATTGACATTGCATGCTGTTCTGTATTCTATGATCTACAAGAACACCCAGTTCTTTCTCAGCAAACGATTCTCCAAGTTTTTCTCCCCCTAGGACATATGATGCCTGTAGATTATTTCTACCCAGAACCTTACATTTATGCAGAACCTTACATTTATCCACATTGAACCCCATTTGCCAAGTGGATGCCCAAGCACTCAGTGTGTCCAGGTCTGCTTGCAATTCATGATTATCTTCCATAGATTGCACTACCCTGCATAGCTTGGTGTCATCTGCAAAAATAGAAACCGTGCTATCGATCCCTTCCACTATATCGTTAATAAATACATTAAATAAGAGAGGACCTAATACTGAGCCCTGCGGCACACCACTCACAACTGGAGACCACTCAGAGTAGGAGTCATTTACCACCACTCTCTGAGTACGATCCAGCAGCCAGTTTTTAATCCAATTACACACTTTTATCTCTAACCCAGTGGATTCTAATTTACCCAACAAACGCTTATGCGGTACAGTGTCAAATGCCTTTGCAAAGTCTAAAAACACAATATCCACAGCTGCCCCCGCTATACAGACTTCTACTCACCTCTTCATTAAAAGAAATCAGATTGGTCTGACAGCGTCCGTCCTTAGTAAATGCTGGCAATCACTAATAATATTGTGTTTGTCAACATACTCCTGTATATAGTCCCTTATGAGCCCCTCAAACATTTTTCCCACAACAGATGTTAAACTTACTGGTCAATAATTACCTGGTCAAGACTTGGAACCTTTTTTGAAGATGGGAACTACATTTGCCTTGCGCCAGTCTCCTGGTACTATACCAGTCACCAGGGAATCTCTAAATATCATGTACAGGGGCACAGAGATAACCAAGCTGAGCTCTTTAAGAACTCTTAGGTGAATTCCATCAGGGCCTGGAGCCTTGTTCACATTCAGTTTATTTAACTTGGCTTTGACTTTTTCTACACTGAGCCAATTAATTATAGCAGATGATGTATTAACAGTACTGCCACCACCTACTTCTGCACTTGGCCCACCCCCATCAACTACTATTTCGTTGATAGTATATACTGAGCTGAAGAACCTGTTCCTCTGCCTTCTCTTGCTCCCCATCACAGGTTTTTAAGGGTCCTACTTGCTCTGACTTTGGATTTCTGGCATTTATATGCTTAAATAATTTTTTTGGGGTTAGTCTTGCAGTCCTTGGCCACCTGCCTTTCATTTTGAATTTTAGCTGCTTTTATCACTTTTTTACAGATTGTATTAAGCTCTCTATAATTTTCAAAGGCTGATGCTGACCCCTATTTTTTAAATGCCCTTTTTTTTATTGTTTATTGCCCTCTTAACAGAAGGTAGAAGCCATGTTGGTTTTAGTTTTAGTCGCCTATACTTGTTACCCATAGGAATATATTTTGCAATACATTTCCCCAAAATATATTTAAAGCTCCCCCACTTGGCTTCTATATCACTGTCACGGACGCCCCTGCGACCACTGTCCCGAGTCGCAGGCGCGCCCGTGCTCCTGCACCGAGCGGAGCCCCGTCCCGCACGTCGGGTTCGGGGTCTGCTCGCCTCCCCGTCCCCGCCGGCATGCACTTACCCGGCCACGCTCCTGCTCAGGCTGCTTCCGTGTCCCGGCGCGTAGCTCCGCCCTAGGGGCGCGCGCGCGCCGGCAATTTGAATTTAAAGGGGCAGTGCGCCGATAATTGGTTCATTGCCGGGCACTGCTCCTATTTAGTCCGGTCACTTCCTGCCGGCCCTCGCCGGATCCTTGGTGTTCATGCCCATGGTGAAAGTGTTCCTGAGCGTTCCTGTATTGCCTTAGTGTGTACCGACCCTCTGCTACGTCTACCGTCTACGAACCTTGCCGCCTGCCCCGACCATCTGCTTGTCTACCGTCCACGAACCAGAGCCGCCTGTCCTGACCTTCTGCCTGTCCTCGACTACGAGCCTGCCTGCCGTTCCTGTACCTCGCACCCTTGGCCGCCACCGCAGGCAAGCCCCGCCAGTGGTAGTGACCTGGTGGACACCCGCCGCAGCAAGACCATCCCGCTTGGCGGCGTGCTCTGTTACAACCCGGTCCCTCTGAGACTCCACTCCCTGGTAGGGGCTTATGACATCACCTGCGGTGGTCCAGTGGATCCACCTCCAGAATCGTTACAATCACCATTTGCTAATATCTGCTCCAGTCTAGGTCCTGTATTGCATCCCTCAATAAGGAAAATTTGGCCCTTTTAAAATTAAATGTTTTTGCCTTCCCGCTCTGTTTTTCTTTTTCCAAGTTTACGCTAAAATGAATTATATTATGGTCACTTTTACCAAGATTTTCAGAAACCGTGACCGCTCCGACTAGTTCTACTTTGTTAGAAATGACCAGATCCAACAGAGCATCACTTCTAGTGGGTTCCTCCACAAACTGCCCCATAAAATTATCCTCTAACAGATTGAGGAACTTCCTTCCCTTTACAGTTGATGCAGAACCGTGACCCCAGTCAATGCCTGGGAAATTAAAGTCACCCATTATTATCACTGTACTGCCTGTGCTGCCCGCACCATTTGATTATGCATCTGTTCTTCTATTTTCTCAGTGATGTTCGGGGGTCTATAGATTACACCAAAAATAATATTTTCTGCATTATTCCCACCTTGTATTTCCACCCACAATGTTTCCACATCATTAGCTACTCCGCCCTGTATTACCTCTTTCACATTTGCCTTCATATTACTCCTTATATACAGACACACTCCTCCTCCCCTCCTGTTTGCTCTGTCTTTCCTAAATAGATTAAAACCTTGAAGGTTGACTTCCCAATCATGCGTGGTGTCCAGCCATGTTTCAGCAATACCATCATCATCTATTTGTGTTTCATCGTCACTGCTGTCCTCATCACCGGTCTTGGTATGCAGAGGCTGACCCCTCACAACATGACCTCCCATGCCACTCTCCACATCTATACTTTGCCGCCTACTGCAAGAAGCAGGGGATATTGGCCCCATTTCTTCGCTGCCAAGTAGCTGCTGACTGCCCTCCTCAAATTGTTCATCTTCGCTATATAGTGGCGCTGAGCCCAGTCCACATAGTAGATCTCTGGCTGAGGGAACCAGATGGGACAGAGGCGGGTTGAGGACAGGTGAGGGCCGCTGACCCGCTCCCGGGCAATGCCAACTAAGGGTTGTGTCTGACGTTCCCACCGACTCTTGGCTGGGGTTGTCAGATGTCATCTGGGAGGAAGTGGATGACCTAGTCAACCAATCTAAAATGTACAGACACTGTTTGATGAAGATATCTGTATATGATAAATACACACCCTGTATTTGACTCTAAATGAACCCAGTAATAAGCTTGGGTAACCCTTGGATATAGATTGCACTCCACAAATGGCCAGGAAAATTTACTTGTATGTGTCGTTTAAAAACACTGTGTATTTTACTGAATGTAAAAGCAGAAATAAGCTTAATTAACCTTCGGATATGAATTATGCTACAGGCAAAATTGCTTCTCTTTACGGTACACAGCAAGAGAAAAACTTGTAATTAACCTTCGGTTATGAATTATGCTACAGGAAAAATGTCTTTTTTGGCGGTGAAAAAGACGGTTTCTTTTAGTCACCACAACAGCAGAACAATGCTTAATTAACCCCTGGATGTAAATTGCGCAAAAGAATTGAGCAACCAAAAACTACCAGCTTTGTAGCGTGTTACAATGGCGTGTATTTTACGGTACACAGCAAGAGAAAAACTTGTAATTAACCTTCGGTTATGAATTATGCTACAGGAAAAATTTCTTTTTTGGCGGTGAAAAAGACGGTTTCTTTTAGTCACCACAACAGCAGAACAACGCTTAATTAACCCCTGGATGTAAATTGCGCAAAAGAATTGAGCAACCAAAAATGTAGTGGTATTTGGATTGTAAAAAACACTGTTTCTTTAAATGAATACAACAGGAAACAGGCTTAGATAACCCTTGGTTTATTCAATGTGCTGTGAGCAGATAGCATTAAAATGTATATGCAGCTGCATTGGACGCACCCTGGACTTCAGTTCCAATACCCCACAAAATCAGAATTAGAATTAGAAGCAGTCTCTGAGACAAGCTGTGACACCCCCCAAAAATCGCTGTATAAAAATGAGTTCTTTAGTAAGAGATATCATTAGCAGCCGTGGCAGCACCTTCCCTAATCAGTACAGTGAGAGCGGTATGAGCTCCCAGCGTCGCGCCCGGACTTATATAGTGCGGTGACGTCACAGAATCCCACCGGTCTCTGATTGGCTTCATCTCTGCACATGTCATGTAGGCTATGCCCTTCTTCCTCCCAGAGTTCTTTGCCCTATGTAACACCATGTGCTCGCAGCCATTTTATCAATCAAAGGCACACTTCGTTCACGCGAAGTACCCCAAACTTCGACTTCATTCAGAACTGAAGTTTTCCTGAAATTCTAAACGAATTCCACTTAGTTAGAATCAATTCACCCATCTCTGCTTATTATCAGAACGGGAGCTTGTTTGTATTTCTCATTGACAATCATTAAAGGGGTTGTCTCACTACAAGGATTGCTTTTTATGTTAAAGATCTTGCAAAAACAAGTCACTTTGCAATATGTGTCCATTAACATTGTCCTACCTATTCCTTGATATCCCCTCTTGTATGGGCTGCATCAGCTCCTCAGGTCGCTATAGCTACAGACCTGTTCAATCCCTCATGATAGGCTGACAGCACTGGTTGCTATAGCTACAGATCTGGATTCTACTGCAGCCTAGTAGAGTAAAGACAGTAAACACGCCCTTGAATTAAAAATGAAACCAAGAAAACACGACTGAGGTAAGATGAATCAATTTAGTGAGACAGCCCCTCTAGCCCTTTAGAGTGCTGTAGCCTTCTGCTTTGCTTGTAAAATTTGTCCATTAGCATTGACCCTAGAAATAGCAGAGCTAACGTACCAACCACTGCTATGCAATCACCCACAGCCTGAACAGGAAGTGGGAGCCGGAAGCTGGCTGTGAAGAGTAGAATCAGCATGGTGAGAACACCCCTTTAACAATGATCACAATCAAAGTTGGGAGGGGAGGGCTCTGGGTCAATATAGTTCTTCTCCCTAGTTCACACTGTAACCCACCCTTTGGTCTTCTGCTGCCATGTGGTGTTTTAATTTATGTTGTCTTAATTCTGACATAATTAGTATAGATGATAACAAAAATATCACAATTATTAGGCAATTAAAGGCTTATTACAGTTGGTGTACTAAAGTTCCATGTTCTGTTGATCTATCTCCCAATAACACACAACTGCAAGTTACATGTAGCACCATTTTGGACACTTTCCCTCTTTTAGTCTGAAAAACAATAAATTAACCAGCAATTGTATATCATTACAGTTGCCAGTAAACAGTACAAAATTGAGAGATACAAATTAATACAGCATAGTGCTGTAAATCAACCTCACCCATATGAAATGATATAGAAATAATTACAATTACATTGCTAAATCAACAAACTTATTATAATGTGCAAGCATGTCAGAAGTAAGATAATAAATAGGAAGATGGTCACAGATACAGTGCAGGTTCATGGAATACCTCTCTGAGTTGTGCAAACACAATTCTGGGCATTAAACATCCCTGGGAACCATTAGTTTACACAATAGACCAACTATTTATTTTATTCATCTACATAGCTCTGACATGCTCCACTGGGCTGTTCAGAGATTGTCATCACTCAAATTGGTCCCTGTCCCCATTTAATTTTCAAATGAACACATCAGTAAATTTTTGGAGTGTAATATGGAGCCAGCATCAGAGCAACAATGGCCGCCACACAGCACCACCACCACAAATGGAAAGGTAGACACTGCTCACCTTCCCAGGGGAAGGTAAGCTGTGTCAACGTTTCCTTTTGTGGTGGTGGTGCCTTGTGGTGGCCATTGTTGCGGTGATGCTGTACTGGTGTGGTAGTGCAGCCCAGAGCCAGGGGGCTAGGTCTGGCAGCAGTGGTGCTGTTGGGCCACTGGGCTGAGCCCCTCATCTGTGTGGCTTTTGCTGCAGTGGTGGCCGCCATGCAGTGCTGCCCCCATTTAGTTTAGGGACCCACTTTAAAGAGGTCGCCGTGGGCCTATACGTTTTGATCAAAAAGTATACTAAGAACCTCCTGTTCATTTTTGTAAAGTTTTGCTGAGAAGCATTAGAGCAACGTATAGTGTAAGGATCTGTGGTCCATGTCTCTCCCTTCCTAGGTTTTATCAGTATGGCATGTGGATGTATGCTTCTGGCTGCAATGGGATCATGTCGCACGATGTCATGTTATGTATGACTTATACTGTACCAGTATCTCTTCATTTTATACTGTTTATTGGCAAGATATTGAGAAACAGTTTTGGTTATTAAATTGTCTGAAGAAAGGTAAATGTGATAAGCTTTGCTAATATTTTTTTTTTTTTAGACCCGGGAGTAAATCGGTGCAATATAATCTTACCAGAAAAGAAAAGCAGGCTTTAGAGTTATTAGAAAAAGACACCTCATTGATTGTGAAAAAAGCGGACAAAGGGGGTGCCTGTGTCATTATGGATAGGGATAAATATTTGCAGGAAGCTATATCCCAGTTAAGTGATACACAAGTCTATAAGATATTAGAACAGGACCCCACTAAAGAGGTTGTGGACCTTGTAGAATCCACCCTACAGGAAGCGGTGCTGGATGGCCTTATATCCACTATAGAAAAAACACTATTGACGAAAATAAATCCTAGGGTACCTATGTTATACATGGTTCCAAAAATACACAAATCAATCACCAACCCACCGGGAAGGCCCATTGTGTCCGGTATCGACTCGGTTTTTGAGCCAATAGCTGCCTTTTTGGATGTTTTTCTGCAGGAAGTGGTTAAGAAAGACCATAATATTCTGCAGGACACTGGGCAGTTTTTGAAAAAAATTGAAGAAATAGATTCACCAATGTCACGTGGCTATCCACTTTTCGACATTAAACCCCTATTTCCAGTATCCCTTATGAGAAGGGTTGAAGCGTTAGGAAGTCCTTTATCCATAGGATAAGTGGCTGTAAGAGTAGAATCAGCATGGTGGAAACCCCCCTTTAACAATGATCCCAATCAAAGTTGGGGGGGGGAGGGTTTGGGGTTTCAATATAGTTCTTCTCCCTAGTTCACACTGAACCCCCCCCTTTGGGTCTTCTGCTGCCATGGGTTTTTTAATTTATGTTGTTTAATTCTGACATAATTAGTATGAGATAACAAAAATATCAAAAATTATTGGAATTTAAAAGGCTTATTACGTTGGGGTTACAAAAGTTCCATGTTCTTTGATTATTCCCCCAATAACACAAACTGAAATTACATGTAACAATTTTGGACATTTCCCCCTCTTTTAGTCTGAAAAACAATAATTAACCAGCAATTGTATATCATTACAGTTGAGAAACAGTAAAAATTTGCTGCTTTTTGGATTTTTTTCTGCAGGAAGGGGTTAAAAAAACCATAATATTCGGGGGGACATGGGATTTTTGAAAAAATTTGAAGAAATAGATTGCACCAATGTCCGGGCTTCACGTTCGACATAAATCCCTATTTACCGATCCCTTATGAGGAAGGGATTAAAGCAGTTAGGGAAGTCCTTACCCCATAACCCTGCATTGCCCCAATCATACTGGCTTTTTTTTTCCCTTTTTGATTTTGTCCTCACGGGAATTACTTTCGTTTTGGGACACTTTTTCCCTCCAACTCAGGGGACCTCGGGGGGGTCCCCTTGTGGCCGAGTCCCCAAAAGTGTTCATGCGCCATTTTTTGAAAAAAAATGTTTTTACTGCCCTTTCATTTCAGCATGTCATGTGTGGTGAAATATGTGGATGAATCTTCCTCTCTGGTGGGTTCCGAACCGGTTGGATGAGTTCACCGCATATTCAACAGCATACATCCATTAATTAATTTTCCATGACAAAAAAAAAAAAATGAGTTTGCATACCAGATGTGTGCTTAAAAGGAAGGGGATGCACTTTTACAATATATAGGAAAGACAATGATCGCAATATTTTGCTCCATCATGACACCCAACATGCCCCCCGGGTCTTTAAAGGTTGTTAATCCCAATATGTACGAGCTAGGCGCATTGCCCCAATGATCAAAAATTACTGTTTGTAGGGGGAGCTAAGGAAAAAATTTTGTTTGTAGGGGCTATAAAAAAAAGGATTGAGGGCCCTTGGTAATGAGGTTAAGACTATTCCCCCCTGCGATTTATTAAAAAAAAAAAAAAAAAGAAAAAAAGGGAAAAAACAGCTTTTGTTTATGACTGTAATATCGACATGTAGACTGTTAGGAAGGGGCTTAAAAAAATTTGGGGAATTTTACAGTCTGATCCAAATTTGGTCTTTTGTTTAGGGGTATCCACCCCCTGGGTATATGTAAGTAAAAAGATTGGACAACGTTTAAAATCTACAGAATAGAAAGAATACTCAAAAGAGGGAATTTCAAGTCACTTTAATGCGGTTAAAAAAAGGTACATACCCCTCCGCAAATGTCAAACTGTGCAGCTATCATTAAAGGGGATCAAAAAATCACCCCCAAAGAAAGGCTTTTTCCAATTTTCCCTTTTTAGGGGTTTCCATATTGAAGGGCCCGGGGTTGTATTATGTCAAGTGCCCGTGCGGGGAAGGGTATTTGGTCAGACAAGCAGACCTATAAAAAAACAAATTTGGCCGAAAAAAGTCGGATAGACAATTTACATCTAAACAAGTATAGCCTGCAGGTTGATGTGGAAAAAAAGTTTTGGGGGGAAATTCTTGGCTCCCATTTGCAAAGGAAAAACATACTAGGCGGTCACGCTGGGGGTGTAGAGCATATTAAATGTCAGGGAAAATTGGCAACTAAAAAGAAATTCTCCCAAAGGGGAACCTTTTGGAACATCGCTTGGATGCGTGGTCCGAAAGGCATTAAGAGGCATTTTTGGGCTCAAAGCTTTTTTGTGATGATTTTAAATGTTTTTGTATTTTTGTGTTTTTTTTTTTTGAAGGAAAAAAAATTGTGCCCGTGACCAGCCCTTTTTTTTCACTTCCGGCTGGCTACTTTGTTAGAAAAGGGGAGGGCCTCCCCCCAACTTTTGTACGTGCACATACATTTCTGCCCCCTCTCCCGGGGTTCGCTGTAAACTCCTGCTGGGGTGTGAAGAGAAGATTTCAGAATCCTTGGATTAAATTGGACTGAATGGTTGAAAAACCACACCGTAACCCTAAGTACCCGTCTTTCAATATTCATATGAGATGTTTGGGCTTGACTGCTGTTTTATATATCCATTAAATTAAAGTTACTTAGTTTTATCTTTACGGTCCTTCATTGAAAAATTGAATCAGGTGTGCGGATTGGAGGCCCGCAACGAGAGCCGTAAATGAGACGGAGGTACGTTATGCATGTGGCAGCTTGTTTATAGAAAAAGCTTTGCTAATATACAGTATAGTGTTGAGACGAACCGTTCGGAAAAGGGTTAGTTCAGCAACGAATTTTACGTTTTTTCCAAACTCGAGCCGAAACAAATTTGTTGCCGCAAGTTTGGTAAAATTCGGGTTCAGCACAGGCGTTCGTAGCCATTTTCAGCTGCTTTCTTCAGTTTGTCGGGGGGGAGGGGGTTCCAAAACATCACCTTTGAGAGTGTAAGGATCTCATTGGCTGCTAAAATCACATGACCATCTTATGTGTATGTCACTGTATTTCCTGTTGAATGCCATTTCCACCTTACTCTCTGTAGTGAACACACTGCTGCCTGCCTTTTACACAGGAAACGCTGTTAGTTAGATTACTCGGGGGGTCTGCTAGCTTAGGGAATCATTCACATCAATACTTAGGGAGTTAGGGAGTTTTGTACCGATATTCCATAAAAAATTCTGTTTATAATCCTATTTGCCCGTTGCAAAGTATAGGCATTTAAGACCACTTGATTTGCTGTCAGGGTTCTTCCATAAGACCCCATTTCACCGATATTCCATAAAAAATTCTGGTTATAATCAAAGAATAGCCATTTAAGACCACTTGATTTGATGTCAGGGTTCTTCCATAAGGCCCCATTTCACCGATATTCCATAATAAAATTCTGGTTATAATCCTATTTTCCATTGCAAAGAATAGGCACTTAAGACCACTTGATTTGCTGTCGGGGTTCCTCCATAAGACCCAATTTCACCGATATTCCATTAAAAAATCCTGTTTATAATCCTATTTGCTTGTTGCAAAGTATAGGCATTTAAGAGCACTTGATTTGCTGTCAGGGTTCTTCCATAAGACCCCGTTTCACCGATATTCCATAGAAAAAATCTTGACCTTTTAAATATTTATATTTTTGAACATGGAGCGAACTAGAGGTGGTAAGCGAGCAAGAAGGGGCATAGGACGTGGAGCTACAGGTACGAGACAAAGCACTCCTTCTAGTGCTCCGGACAACACACAAGCGAGCACATTGTCAGCCGCAGGACCGTCAGGCCTGTCATCACTTGGTTGGTTCCCTGTGCGTCTCATTACTGAAGATCGGCGCCAATCCCTCCTTCAGTGGTTAACACAACCTGCATCCTGCAGTTTTACCTCCTCTTCCTCTCAGTCAAGGGCACAAATGTCATCGTCATCATCATCAATCCAACCTGAAGGCCAAATGTCACCCAATAACCAGACCGCTCTAGATAATCCATGTTCCGAAGAGCTCTTTGATGACACAATGCAGTTGAGGTCAGAAGGCATTTCAAAAGATTAAGAGGCCAAAGAGGATGATTTGGTCTGCTCTGAAGCCCAATTGCTGATGCCCTCAGAGGAGGAGAAGGAAGCTGGTCCATCGGCATAAATATCAAGCTGCCAGCATTGCCTTGCACTGCCTGTGGCTTCTAGCCCGCAGCTTGAGGATGTAGACTGTCTGGAAAAGGAAGTCACCTGTGATGATGATTACATTGCGGATCCAACGTGGTCTTTTGAGCAGCAGCTGGTGAGTGCATCATCAGTGGAGGAAGGTTGATAGGGTAGTGTCAGTGCTGGTCCGGCCCAGAAAGGGAGAAGGCAGTCACACAAGTCCGCTGACATTAATCTGCCAGCCCTGGTCATTGGTGGCAGCAGGAACACCGCTACTAGGTTTTCACTGTCAAAGAGGTCCAGGACCAGTGAAGCATGGCCTTTTTTGATCAAGCCTCAGATTTGCCGACTGACGTCATATGCCGGATTTGCCGTCAACGCGTCAGTAGAGGAAAGAATCTAAAGAATTTAACCACCACCAGCGTGAACATGCACATGCATCTAAAGCATGAATTTATGTGGAAGAATAACTTGGAGAAAAAGGCCACACAGGTCCTGGGCTTTCAACCACCGTGACAACTTCTGCCTCCACCAGTTTCAAGCCCAAGCGGTCCTCTGCTGCCAATGGGCCGGAGCATAATCGGCAAGCACTATCCCCAGTCCCAGACACTGTCGGCCAATTCCCACCATCAGCAACAAAATTTACACCTTCCCCTTACAGCTGTTTGACCTGCACGCCGTACAGCAGCCAGTCCACCAGCCAGCCTTCTGTGTACCAGGTGTGGGAGCAGAAGAAACGCTTTCATCCCAGTCATCCCAAAGCCAGGCTGTTGGCATTGCCAGGCTGTTGGCCTTGGAAATGTTGCCTTTCTGCCTGGTGGACATGGATGGGTTCTGCCACATCATGGCCCTGGCATGTCCCGGATATAAGATGCCGTGCAGGCATTTCTTTGCCAGAAAGGCTGTCCCTGCCCTGGCCCACCACATTGCAATAATGATCTCCAGCGCGTTGGCTGCATCTGTGTCCACCAAAGTCCATCTGATTACAGACACATGGACTAGTAAGCACGGTCAAGGGCGTTACATCTCACTGACTGCTCACTGGGTGAGTTGGGTGGATGACAGTGCCTTTGGGAATGATGGGTCTCGGCGGACACTCTTCCACACTGCTGGGATGGTGCAGATTCCAGATTCACAACCTCGACGGGCCGCATCACATGCCAAGAGAAACCAAGCCATTCTGAAATTAATGTGTCTTGGAGACTGTCAACATACAGGTCAAGAGCTGTGGATGGCTCTGCGCACTCAGACCGACCAGTGGCTGGGTGCTAAGAACTGGCGCCAGGCTATGTGGTGTGCGACAATGGGAGAAATCTCCTTGCCACCTTTAGGATCTGTAGACTTACACACATCCCTTGCCTGGCACACGTCATGAACCTGGTTGTGCAGAAATTTCTCAAGCGCTACCCGGGTTTGGACTGTCTGCTGAGGAAGGCTCGATTACTTAGCGCACACTTCCGGCGGTCGCACCCTGCTTCTTTCAGCATTGCAATGTGATCTGGGCCTCCCCTCCAACTGTATCATTGTTGACGTGGCAACACGCTGGAATTTCATCCTCCACATGCTCCAGCCATTGTGGCAGCAGCATAATGCCATTATGCAGTATGAAGTGGTCAGTCAGGACAATTGCGTTGTCAGCATGACAATTATGGTCATATTTTTACTGGAACAAGCGTTAGACTCTCTGCGGCAGCAGGTCCTGGCAGTGATGGAGGAGGATGAGGCGGCCACAGAGCCTTACTCGCCATAGGATGTAGAAGGCCCGACTGCCGACTGTTTCCCAATTGTATCGTCTTCTTTAGGTGGTGGTTCGAGGTCCAGGGTGGGTGCAAGATGGCAGTTCAGCTCACAGAGTAGAGGGCATGATGCTAGCCAGGCCTCTGGTGATGGTGAGGATGAGGAAGTGGAGGAGGATGGTGAGGCAGGGATGGACACCACCGGTACTGGTTACCCTTCAGTGTTAAGAGGTTGGCACAGATTTCAGGAGGAGGAGGAGGAAGAAGAGGAGGAAGATCTGGTTAGTGCCCCTCGACTCCAAGGCTTTGGAGATCCTGGCAGTATCTCACACATGAGTGCTTGGAGGCTACATTACCTGCAACATGACCCATGCATCAAGGCAATCAAAGTGAACAGCGATTACTGGGAGGCCACCCTCCCGGACAGCAAATTCCTTCCACCCACACACTTTGACAGTAGAATGCAGGAATTTGAGACCGTGCTCATTGATCAACTCGAGACATCTGTTGCGTTTTCTTCACGTTCTAATGTCATGGTGGAACAACATCAGCAATGTGACAGCAGTTCAATGTCAAGTAGCCGCAGCAGCAGGCAGTGTGGCAGAAGCACACTGGTTAACATTTTTAACTCGGTTTTTACCACCTCACCAACGCCTCCAATGCAGGGCAGCATTCGGACAAACAGAGACCACCGTAAGAGCGGGGTCCATGACTACCTGCGGCTCAACACCGATGTTTTTTGGCTTGACTGGAACCATTAATTTTCTGGGTTCCAAATGGGATGAAGGCCTGAGCTTGCTCGACTGTCTACAAATTTAGCCTGCCCGGCACCCACTTTATCTCACAACGCACCTTCAGCACAACTGCAGGGTGTAACTTACAAGCGTATCCGTTTTTCCCCCCAAGTGGATGTTTGACATTTAAAAAATAAATCAATAGTGGATCTCTGTGATTTTTTTCCCCCCTTTTTCCGAGCCCCACCGACAGTAAACGAGCCATCTTCTTTACAAGTAAATACACATTCCACAGTATTTTAACATCAGCACAATCATCTGCAGTAAGTCATCACAACCTTTCAGGCCCATAAGCCAAATAAATGGGGCCCCCCACCTATTACTACTTCCTATTTTTTTTTACATATTTGTTGGCCCCTTTTCGATTAGGGCCCGTGACAGGAGTACTGCCCATACTGCCCCGTTGGCACCCCTGACGGTAGCAGCCGCTACGGGGACCTGCATCCTGAGGTGTCCCAAAAGCCCCTTAGACCATAAAACCCCGTTTAAAAAATGGCACATGTAACTGGCCGGGTCCCAAATGGGGCATACCCCTGTCAGGGCCCAAATCAAAAGGGCCCAGTGATATGTTTTTAAAAAAGAATAGTAAAAGGGGGGGGCCCCATTTGATTAGCTGCATGGGGGCCCCAAACGGTTAATAATAACTGATAGCGCCCTGGTACCATGAAACCCCCAAAAAAAATGCCTCCAGCTGCCCCCATTTCTCCATTGGGATGTCTTGCTGCCACCCCAAAAAGATATGTTTTGGGCCCCCCCGGTGAAAAAAGTGATAGGAGACTCGCCCGATACCATGTGTCTTTCCCAAAACCGGTCTTCTTTAAGCTATGCAGCCTCATCTTTCCCGTTACCATTGAAAAAGGGTGAATTATTTTAGCTTGTGAATTTTTTTTTCCGGGCTCTTAAGCCTAATTTTTTCACTAATTGTTTCCAAAAGTATCCATTTTTCTCTTATGGGAAAATAATTGTGGCATCTCCCCCGGTTTATATAAAATTAACCTAAAATACTCCCAAAAGACTTTTAAAGGGGGTTCGGCATTCCCCGTTTTGGGCCCGTTTGGTCCGAATTTCAAAAAATTCGGGGCTCGGTCCGAACTCAAATTTTTTAGTGCTCGCTCATCTCTACTAATATAGCCTGCACTTTGGTATGTTATTGCTCATGAATTAATAAAACATTGAATTTTAGATCGTCAACTGGATTGGACATGCTAACTCCTTTTGTGGTAATCATATTTTGAAAAAGACATAGTCATGAGAAAATTTGAATTCTATCAGGATAGGTTTTAAAGGGGTGGTTCCAGGAGTTAAAAATGCTTGTTAGACTGTTGAAGCATGATACAAAATAGAAGATAAGACTCATACTTACCTCTTGGATGCTCCCGTTAAGTCCCCGAGGCCAGTTTGTTCATCCAGGATGTAAGCAGTGAACGTTCATCGTTCACATAACAGGCGGAGCCAATCACCGACCACAACGTAACGTGCACGTGACCCCACTGGCCTGTGATTGGCTGTATGAGTCTTATCCCCTATTGTTTTTTATGCCCCAACAGACCATTCCTAACTCCCGGAACACCCCTTGAATATTATGTAAATACAAGTTTAGATGAACAACACACAACAGATTCCACCATGCTATTATTTAATTGACAAAAATGAAGCCAAAATTAAAAATCCATATGTGAAGTACACCCTTAGGGTATGTTCACACGGCTGATTTGGATGCTGATTCTGGCACGGATTCAGCAATGAATCTGCCTCAGAATCAGCGTCCAAATCTGACGTTTGACTGCAATCTGCGTCGCTGGGCACATGACACTGATTTTCCTTGGCACTGATTTATTTTCAGTGCTTAAAAAGAATTGGCATGAAACCTTACCTCAAATTATAGCATACAGGAAACTGAAAATCAGCCTCAACTTCATGTCCAAAATCCATGTTTACTACCGTGGATTTTAGGTATGAATTCCATGGGGATTTAGTGCTGAAACTTGAAAACAGAGTTAAAACACCTTGGTTTTTGCGTGCAATACTGTCAAAGTACTCGTCGTACTGAACGGTTTTAGCATTCAAAATGCGACAAGTATTTTGTCCTTAGTCGCATGGTCGCAGCCTTACTGCCTCTATAGGAATTAAGGGCCACATGTATGAAAAATGTCTAGGCCTAAAATTAACTTTCTTGCCCATAGCAACCAATCCGTGCGCCCCTCTCATTTTTCCAGAGAACTATATGAAATTAAACGGCACTCTGATTGGTTTCTATGGGCAACAAAGTGATTTTTAGACCTAGACAGTTTTCATACATGTGGTCCTAAGTGGGTAAGTAGCAACTAGGTGCTGTTAATCAGCATTCAGCATTCAGACGTGTTAACACAATATCAGGGAGGCAATGATCTTAGAGAAGCACTTGTTGCTTCCTATCAATCTGGAAAGAGTTAAATGGCAATTTATTAAACAATTTATAGTCAATCATTCTACAGTGACAAAGATTGCTTACAAGGGGAAGACATTCAAGACAAGGGACAATCCTCCTGGGACTGAATGTCCCAGTACATTCACCCCAAGGTCAAACAGTATATTGCTTGGAGAAATTACAAAAAAAAAAGAAAAAACAAGAGCTACATCTCTGACTCTACCGGCCTTATGTTATATGTTTTATCTTTTATGTTCTACTGTTATGTTCAGATCTAACACTGCAATTGTAAGCCGTGTTATTATGTTCTTTTTCTCTTGGCAGCCCCTTCAAACAAACCATACCTGTTTTGTGTTTTGCTGATTGAACTGTCATGAACTTAAACAATGTCATTTGGAGAGACAAGACCAAATTGGAAATGTTTTGCCATAATGCATGTCACGGGTGCCCGGCGGCTCTTACCCCGAGCCGCCTGTCGGGCCGCGGGCGCACTCGCGATCCTGCTGTCAGCACACTGTACTTACCTACCCCCTCTCCCTGCTTTGCCCCTGCTGGCCGGCGCCGCACGCCGGACTTCTGAAATTTAAAGGGCAACCGCGCTGGTAATTGGTTAATTGCCAGCCGCTGGTCCTATATTATCCAGCCTGCCCTGACTTCCCTGCCGAATTCATAGCACCATAGCCTATGCGAGGAATCATTCCAGAAGTCCGTCTTGCCATTCCCATGTACCAGTTCTGTTTGCTTACGTCCTTCAACCACGAACTTTCGCCTGTCCTGACCTTCCTTTCTGTCCTCGACTACGAGATTGTCTTATGATTCGGTATCTTGCTGCACCTCGTCTGCCTCCGCAAGCAAGTCGCGTCAGGGTTAGTGACCTGGTAGTGTTCCGCTGCAGCAAGTCCAAACTTCCTTGCGGCAGACGCTGCTCCCTGGCATGGCTTATACCACCGCTTGCGATGGTCCAGTGGATCCACATCCCAGGCCTACTATTACAATGCACAGTATACATTTGGAGAAAACTAAACAGCATATGAGCTAAAACACTTCATGACTACTGTCAAGCATGGTGGCGGAGGAATGATGACTTGGGCTTTTTTGCAGCTACAGAACCTGAGCACTTTGCAGTTATTGAGTTGACCATGAACTCTCGTGTATAAACATTTTACCAAAGAGTTAAATGTGAGGCCAGCTACGGAATAGCAGGACAAAAAGGCAGATGGCATCAGAGATTTGCATATGTTGACACTACCAAGTACTTCAAACTCGATCTAGGACAATGACAAACAATAAATGATTCAAATTAACTTTCGCTTAATGTTTTCATGGATGTATCCCTAACACTGACCCTAACACCAGAACCTACTGACTAGTCAATTGCCACTGAAACAGACTACTAGACAATCTCTCTCGACAGAACAATATGATCTGCACCAAGCTACCAAACCCAGGAAGCTTTATGGAGACTCTGGTATTAACCACTCCTCTGTAACTTCTTGATGCGGTTGCCAAGCAAATGCCCCACATGTGATTCAATGGGATTAACAAAATAAAATTGAGCGTCCATTTGTAAAACACACCATAAATACCTTTGCTAACCCTTTTAACAAGACAGATATTAGGTATCTCTGCTTTGTAATGGGAAAAAAGAAGGTGATTTTTATGTTATCTGCTATATTCAGAGGGTTCTTTTCTGTACAAAGGATCTGATATATACTAGTGCATCTCAAAAAATTAGAATATCATTGAAAATTAAAGTTCTCCAGGACTATCTTTTTATTTGTTATAGGGCTCACAAATGTATTGCATTAAAGGGGTTTTGCCACAATCTAATGTTGACGTGGAATCCTCCAAAATGGGTATTTAATCACTTTTCTAAATATATGTAATTAAAAAAAAGTGAAGCCTGTGAGATCTACAGCCTTCCTTACATGCCCTAAGTTTCCTGACAGTTTACATTAGATACAACCAGGAGCTAACAGGAGCTGATCTGGCCACTCTTGAGCTGTTTGCACTTCTTATCTGATGGCAGGGAACATGAATGAGCTTTTAAGGGACTGGGGAGAAAAGATCCTGTGTCTTTTGGATAGAGAATCCACTGGTTGTAATATAATTATCTGAGTAAACATGCAGACGCTCCCTGCTCAGCCCTCCTCCCCCCCTGCATCAGTTTGTGAACAAATGAAGAACACTGCTCAGAGCTTATCTTCTCTCCTGTGCACAATACAGTTATCCTGTATGGATTAGCCAAACAATGTTTACTAAACTACATAGACTGAATATCAGGAGCATGCATGGGAGGTGGAGCGATGACATCATGCAGGAGGTACTTGTTTTTTTAAACACAGAAACACAACGCCCCTTTTTTCAAGCCTCAAGAGGGGAGTATCAGCCTGTTAGGTAAGGAACTTACTTCTTGGCAAAACCCCTTTAAACCTTGTAATTCATACTGTAATGAGTCTATACAATTTATGGGGTTCTCTATTTGACTTAAATTATTGATATTAATTATCTTTTCAGAGATATCCTAATTTTTTGAGATGCACTAGTACCACTTAAACCATGTATTCATTTCCGCTCAAGTAATGAAGTTATCTTTATGACATCTTTTGTTTGAATATGTTACTTTTGACCGTGTATTTTTAGTTGCCATTAGGGTGGTAGCTTTTTATTTGTATATGAAGTTTAGTTAATTTATTGACTAGGGTGTTGCTCAAACTATCAGTAACCTCTCTGTCTTTTCTGTAATGCTTTGGGTCTCACAAGGTCTTTAATTTTTTCAGGCAGAGGTCACAATCTGGTAAGATTCCTCATGTGAACAATACCAACTGTGCAGGGGAGCTGAGAAAATTGATGTTTGTGCAGGGTTACTCATAGTCTCTCACTGCACATACACCGCAGCAGGCACACTAAGGGTTTATGTCTGACGGGGTTTACATTTTGCTTACAGCCTCCTACTCAATAAAGATAAATCTACAGCACACCACGGATTTATGATGCAAAAGAAATTTGGAGTTTATTTACATGATGAAAAAGATACTTTCCAGTGGTTCAAGACAGTATAAGCATATATATATATATATATAATATATATATATATATAATATATATATATAATATATATATTATATTTTTGTGAGCGGCCGCTTAGCTCTGAGACGCCATCTTGGCCCGTCTCCGGGGTTTCTCGCTTGGCTTTTTGGGATCGCCGTCCTTGGTAGAACAATCTTGGCACAAATAACCTTCCAACACGAAGAATGTTTCAACTGGCCTCAGCCAGTTTTATTGCGGCACACAATTACAGAAAACACAAATCATAAAAAATAAAACCTGGCCGTCTGGCCTCTAACTATACCCCAAGGTACGTCCCTCACTACCTGGGACTTGGCCTACTGCCAGCGCCACAACCACGATTTTCCAGCCTCTGCTGGATTCGGCTTCCTGAAGGCAGCCACCTGCTTGCCTCAAGCCTCTGGGGGCCAGAGCTCTCTTCCCAGCTCTTCTGTTGCTCCACTCTCCGGTGGTAGACCACGCCCCCCAGATCACCTGGAAAGACAGGCTTTTATAGGCCTCCAGAGATGTCCAATATCTGGGCTGGAACCAAGGGACCTGGAATGCGGGGACAGCCACCCACCCGACACTATAGCTGTCCCGGAAGAGCCACCCCATAACTAGCTGCCTTGCAGCTATTCTAGCCGTTACCGTAAGTGACAGTAATATGACACTGACACAAAATAGGTGGCTTTTCCCCACCGAGCCCAGGTCCTCGGTGGCGCATCTACAGAAGGTCTCCGGCCATAGACCCTCTAGTGGCAGGATCATGCGACTACCAGCGGTCGCCTTGTCACATATCCCTCCCCTCTGATAAAGCCCGTAGGGCTTTCTCACATTGCCCAGGCTCCCTCCGGGGTCAAAGCTCCTATTTTGGGGCAACGTCTTCCCTACATCCTTAGGGGCAGAGACAACATTGGTCACGTACATAACTGTAGGCTTATCCCATGCATTCACCCTATAACGGGCAACAGACTGGTCATAGCCACTTTTTACAGGTGGCACCATCCATGCACGCTCTGCACCAAAAATGTCATCACCCACAGCCCGCATGCTAACATTCACTGGGTTACTATTGATAACTCTACTACCAGCGCAATCAGACTTTGTAGGCTGCCCCCTGGGCAGTGTTTTCACTGGACACTGAAGCTCTGCCTCTGGGCTACTTGCTGTCACTTGGTTCCTATCAGAGGAAATCTGGTCTCCATCACTGACCACCTCAGTGATGATACCCTCAACTGCAGTATGACTGACTGTGGCACCATTTACCTCTGTGCCATCCATAACCTGCTGGTCAAGGAGCACAGGGTTATTGCAGACACTCCCTACATCTAGGAGACCTCTCCTGATAATCTCAGCCTCTTTAACTGGGTGAGTTTTTAATGTCTGAGGACTCGCTGAGCCTCCATACACCTGGCTCACTGCAAAGGGAAGACCACATTCATAGCCTGTTTCTGTTTTTTCATGCAATATCCTTGCATGAGCACAGGGGTCGCTGGCACTCACATGGGCTTTACAGACTGCCCCAGGTATTTGACTTGTGGTGACCACTTGAGGAGGTTTATATTGTACTACAGGGGTCACAAAATCTGCACGTTCTGCAATAAAGACCTCCCCACAATCAGCAGGCATGCTAATGGTTTCAGTGTCACCATTGGCGACCTCTATAGACACTTTATCTGCCATGTTGACCTTACCTGGCATCTCACCAGTGACAGAGGATATCTTCCCCTGTGCCACACGTCTCACTAGGGCTTTCTAGCACAGACATCTGCATGAATGGGTGGAGATGTTTCTTCACATTCCCCATGATCATCTCTAAAGGGAGAACTCTCCGCTTCTACTGGGATACTCTATGGATTTCTCAACATCAAATTCAATCAATAAGCTGGAGGCAATGGCAGACACATTTATACATGGGACAGACATCAATCATAGCCGGTCTGCTATTACCATACATGCCAACTCCCGTTTTTGGCGGGGGGGTCCCGCTATTTTGGGGTCCCCTCCCGCCCTCCCGGGGGAGTTGGCATTCCTCCCGCCGCCTGCAGGCGGCGGGGGGTCCTTTAAATTACCGCGGCGCAAGAGTAGCGCTGGTGGCTACTCTTGCGCCGCGGGACCGCTCCTACAGGCGGTAGTGCAGCGGCCGCTCACCCGCCGCTGGTCTCACTGTGCGGGAGGAGAGGAGAGCAGGAGGATCGCCCCTCCTCCCCTCCTCTCCCTGTATGTACGGCGCCGGTGTGTGCGCCGTACATACAGGTCAACGGCGCAGGGGGAAAGTGACGCGCGGCTGCAGGGGAGTGACGCGCGGCTGCTCTCACTTCCCCTGCCCGCTGAAAGATCGGTCGGGAGCGGCCCACGCTGCAGGAGCCTGGTAAGTAAGTGGATTTTATTATTAATTTTTATAGCTTTAGGGGGCTCTACCTGGCTAACAGAGAGGGCAACTACCTGCCAACAGAGGGGGCACTACCTGGCAACAAAGGGGGCACTACCTGGCAACAGAGGGGGCAACTACCTGGCAACAATGGGGGCAACTACATGGCAACAATGGGGGCAACTACCTGGCAACACGGGGGACACTACCTGGCAACAGAGGGGACATCTACCTGGCAACAATGGGGGCAACTACCTGCAACAGAGGGGGCACTACCTGGCAACAGAGGGGACATCTACCTGGCAACAGAGGGGGCACTACCTGGCAACAGAGGGGGCACTACCTGGCAACAGAGGGGACATCTACCTGGCAACAGAGGGGGCACTACCTGGCTAACAGATGGGGGCACTACCTGGCTAACAGATGGGGGCACTACCTGGCAACAGAGGGGCACTACCTGGCAACAGAGGGGGCACTACCTGGCTAACAGATGGGGACATACCTGGCTAACAGATGGGGGCACAAACCTGGCTAACAGAGGGGGCACTACCTGGCTAACAGAGGGGGCACTACCTGGCTAACAGAGGGGCACTACCTGGCTAACAGAGGGGGCATCTACCTGGCTAACGGAGGGGGCACTACCTGGCAAACAGAGGGAGCACTACCTGGCTAACAGAGGGGGCACTACCTGGCTACAGAGGGGGGCACTACCTGGCTAACAGATGGGGGCACTACCTGGCTAACAATGGGGGCACCTACCTGGCTAACAATGGGGGCACCTACCTGGCTAACAATGGGGGCACCTACCTGGCTAACAAAGGGGGGCATCTACCTGGCTACAAATTTGGCTCTACCTGGCTACAGAGGGGGCATCTACTTGGCTACAAGGGGGCATCTACCGGCCTGTAAGGGGCACTACCTGGTTATGGGGGCACTACCTGGCTATAGGGCATCTACCTGGCTTTCTTCCAAAGCCGTTATGCAGTTAGGTGGAGTGGGTGTGGCTTTTTTGAAGGGGCGTGGCATACCAACAAGATGGGCGGCCATCAAATTTTTGCCGCGCCGCGCTAGCGCGCCCCCACTAAGTTCTCCTGCTTTTTCATTTTCAAAGTTGAAACTATGGCTATACCTTTTATAGTTCCCTCCCATACACCACTCTGCCGGTTACATTAGGCAACTCAGTCACCTTTTTACCCTCCGTAGTTCAACCCCCTTGTTGCAAACGCTATCCATCCCCGTTTGTCCCAACCCCCAAGACTAAAACCCTAGATACTTTTTTAATATATTCCCCATCACCTGTAGGGAAAATTCATCACTCCCAGAACCGGGCACTTCTTTACCATCGGGGATTTAAACTCACTCACCTGCCCTCACTGGGGTTTCAAGCCTACACCCACTCTTGGTTCTAGCACTCACTCCTTTCATACTGCATCTTTTTCCCAGGGCAGAAAAAGCTTTTAGCAACACAGAAACCATTGAGGCAAGGGGAACCGTAGAATAAAAGCTCACACACTTTTTCCTACAAACAAGTATCTGAGGTCTCATTCAGCGGGCATACATCTCCCAGAGTCTGGACACACCCTCATTAACGATCTCCTCACACATTGGGGGAAGAAAACATTCTCAGAATTCCAAGCTGCACACTGGACATAAAGGTCCTCTCTAAACACAGCATCACACCGAACTGGTGGCCTTCAATCCCGGGCCCGCATTCCCTGCGACTTGCAGACTTCCATCAGGTACACAGAGTTTGCGGGGGTCATGGAAACACTTTTGTCAACTGCCCTCCAACACTCCGCACACATCTGTCATACTCACATTCTTTGGGTTTTTCCACGCAGGGAGGGCAGGGACACCTTATAGCTAGGGGCAAAAACTTTAGCTCCTCCTAAATCTGTACGTTAACCCCTGTCCATATTTTTCATGTACCCCAAACACAAATTCTCTGCAATTCCCCTAGCACATTAACATGCCTCTAGGGGCACACCTGAGCTTTTTTTCTCTACTCCTTTTAATAGCTGCAGTACCGTGGTTACTTGTTCACACAGTGGCAGTACGGGAGCTACTTTGTATGCCACTAACCTCCCCCCACAATTTTGTGACATCACTACTAGATACATTTTTCTTCTGATAGCATTTTCAAAATGGCACATTTTTCCCATACAGTTTGAAGAAGTCACCATCCCCCACAGGTAATGCAGCCTGGGGGAACCCCATTCATAGTTTTACAGTCCTGCTGCTCTCAGCACCTTTTCCTGTAAAGCTCGGGACCCATACTCCTCAGGGGGGAATTTCCCCCCCGGAAAGTCCCCCTTCCTTTTTCCCCGATAACTTTTTCGGTTGCCCCACAAAATGCCCAAAATGTGGGGAAATCTCTGCCAAGCGACACCCGGACGGAAGTTTCTCACACACCTTACCAATGGGGGGCAGTCCCACAACAGGCCCCAAAACATTTGGAACAGTCTTACCCCTTTCGGGGCGAGTCTTTATACCAAGGGGCGATGTCGGTGCACTCTGGGGAACGTCTTGACGGCAGCCATGTCCACCCACAGTGGAGATCATCCACCCAGCCAATGCATCCGTGCAGCACATCCTCTGGCCTGCAGATCACCGCCCTCAGAAACAGATCTTGCTCATGGCCCTCCAGCACGCTCCCCTGCTGGGCATGGGGGTTTTTTCGTTTTCTGCGATTTGTTTTTCGCCGCTTGGGCTTTTTCCCTTGGGCGGAAGGGCTTGGCTTTTTGGCGGGCAAGGTACGTGGGCCCTCCGGCTGGTGGTCATTTCCCCCACCCAAATTAAAATGTCCTCCATGGCAAAAATCCTGCTCCCTGATGCAGTCTCTTTTAGACACCCAAGCGCGGGGGGGTGTGTCTCTTCAGAAAAACTTTTCTCACCCCGACGAACACCACATCCAGGAAAAGAGCTTCCCAGTAAAACTTTTTTTTTTTCTCTGCACCACTTTGTGACTGCCACTATAATGTGCCAACCATCCAGTCGGCCAAATTATGCCCCCATCCTCCCCCATATGGAGCGGGCCCCTTAGCCTGAGACCCATCTTGGGCCCTCCCCGGGGGTTTTTCGTTTGGGTTTTTGGGGTCCCCCTTGGGAAACAATCTTGGGACAAAAAACCTTTCCAAAACAGGAATGTTTCAAACGGCCTCACCATTTTATTCGGCACACAATTACAGAAAACACAAATCATAAAAATAAAACCTTGGCCGTCTGGCCTCTAACTATACCCGAGGTACGTCCCTCACTACCTGTGGACTTGGCCTACTCCCAAAGCGCCAAAAACCACGATTTTCCAGCCTCTGCTGGTTTCGGCTTCCTAAAGGGCAGCCACCTGCTTGCCTCAAGCCTCTGGGGCCAGAGCCTCTTCCCAGCTCTTCTGTTGCTCCACTCTCCGGTGGTAGACCACGCCCCCAGATCACCTGGAAAGACAGGCTTTTATGGGCCTCCAGAGATGTCCAATATCTGGGCTGGAAACCCAGGGACCTGGAAGGGCGGACAGCCACCCACCCGACACTATAGCTGCCCCGGGAAGAGCCACCCCATAACTAGCTCCCTTTGAAGCTATTCTAGCCGTTACCGTTAAGTGACAGTAATAGACACTGACACAAAATAGGTGGCTTTTTCCCCACCGAGCCCAGTTCCTCGGTGGCGCATCTACAGAAGGTCTCCAGCCACAGACCCTCTAGTGCGGGATCATGCGACTACCAGCGGTCGCCTTGTCACAATATATATAAAATATATATTACACACTATAAAATACACATATAAAAAAAAAATTATGTAATATATAAATATATATATAAAATATAATATATATATATAATATTATATATTAAAATATAAAATATATAAAAGCATATGTTTAGTATATATAGTGAGAAGCCAGACCAATTATATGAACGTTTTCGGCAGAAGCATTCTTGAGATATGTCTGTAAGCAAAAACAAGGTGTAAGTAACCAAATAATAACGAAAATATGATAAAAGAAATGGGAGAAGACTGTCAGAAAAAGATCATAGACAAATAGACTATAAAAGTAGAGGAGAATTGAACAGACGTTTAGGGGAATAGAGGCTAAGGCAGTAGTACAGAGAAGAGATTATAGAGGGGAATAAGTATCTGGTATACATGGTAGCTAGGAGGAACCAAGGGAAATAGTAGGGTTAAAAGGAATGATGTAGGGTAAGGTAAAAGACAAATATGGGAGATGTAAGTGGTGGAATGCTGAAGAGAGGACATAATGGAAGGAGAGACCAGGGGAAGTAATAGCTTCATTATGAATGATGTAGAGGGATATGTAAGGGGTATAGTGCTAAAAAGAGAACATAATGAAACATGAAGATGTCCATGAGGAAAAAGATATAGATAAGAAGAGCAGAAGGAAAACAAACTAAGGAAAAGGAGCGAGATAAGCAATAAACATATAACGAGTATGAATAAGTCAGACCATGGATGCTAAAAACAGAAGAAAAAGGACTACTGAAGATGACAAAAATGGAAAATTAAAGGTACAGACCTGGAGGAATGTAGATATGGGTGTACTGGAGCTGTCTGGCCATTCTCCTCCTCCTCCATAGCACACAGACTTCCATATTACACTGCTGTTAGTGTAATAGCACCTAACATGAAGATACTACAGAAAAACTTACAAAATACAATCACTAGCTTAAAATAGATATCTTTATTCATTATTATAATATAGTAAAAAAAAATCTAAAAAAAGCACTAATAAATACTGAACAGGCTGATACAGTAGCAATCAGGACTAGGCTAGGAGGGGTAAAAATAATATCCACAAACAATAATGCATAGCATATAACATATATAAGGACTATTTATAAAAGATAACAGCATGTAACCCATTAGTAAACGTAGGATACACAGGTCCCCAGAGGAAGCCTAACGCGAAAATGCGCGTCGGGACTGTGCTGTCATGCGGTAGCTGATACAGGTAACTTGGTGAGGGTGTTACTATTCATGTTTGTTACCTCTAGATGAAGTATGAGAATACTGTGGGATTTAAAATATGCACTATTATATTGAGATGAGATGATATGGTTATTTTATCCTATGTTTACTAATGTATTATTTTATCTTACGTTTACTACTTTATCACCCTGTTCAGTATTTATTAGGTGCTTCTTTTATATTTTTTTTACTTTATTATAATGAATAAAGATATCTATGTTTAAGCTAGTGATTGTACTTTGTATGTTTTTTCTGTAGTGATTCATAGCAGTTTTTCTGGCTTTTTTGATAAGTTTGTGATTGAAATATAACATGAAGATAGCAGCACAGAGCTTCCCAGTGTACAGATGGAAAAGACTTACAGCCCTCCCTCCCCCCTCCAGTCAGTGAACTGTCCCAGCTCAGAAGCAGGAAGTTTGACAGAGCTGTCAACATAGTGATCCTTCATGCTGTCAGGAGCCTGACTTCAGTCATTTCTTAAAGGGTCAGCGCTTATTTTTAAACTGAATTACAGGTGGATTGCTTTCATTTCCCTGATTAAACTTATTTGAGGAAGTGTTTATATTATAGTCTTCTATTACTCCATTAGGTTCTCTGGAGGTGATGGTCCTCTTTAAAGTTTTGCATATTGTCACATTGATTTGTATATATGTCATTAGTACATGTTATACATGTAGTTATTTGGGATATTTCCGTTTTTTTCTAATGCATCCATCAATGCCTTTATTAAACATGTTGTCTCACAAAGTAAAATCTCTTTTACTCTGCCTTATTTTGTCATATAGACAGACATCATAGAGAATGGAATCCTGCTTCTCTACTAGCCCGATTAGACAGTTACTGTAAAGATCAGCTCTAACTCTGGGTGATTCATTATGGCTATGGGTAACATGGTCAAACCCCGGTTTCAATGGGCACTGTGTGCAGGTGATGACCAACCTCTTTGCCTCTGGATAACTACTAATTGCTAGGAATTCCAAAATGTTTGCCATTGTTGATGCACTTATAATTAAGGGAAGTATTATAAAGGAGGTTATGGTGATGGGGCAACTCCGAAAATAAATATATTTTATGGTGATTTGTTTTTTCGATGACATAAAACTTTTTGTATACGATCACTGCTTTTTCTATTTCAGAATAAACCATTAAATTATGTTAATAATGCAGAATATTTAACACTTTTCCCCCTATAGAATAGCAATTTGATCTGCACACTGATTTGGTAAGCTAAGTGTTTCTATCACTCCAAACATTTTCTTCTGCCTTATGTATTAATATTTAATTATCAAGCAGTTTCTCAGCAAATTAAAGAAGACCTGTGTCAGTGTTAGATCTGTCTCTTCCAGTTTCTCTCCATTAAAGATAAGCCCAGAGCATTCTCCGGGTTATAGAATTTCTTCCCTGGATTACATTCAAGGCCTATATTTTTGGTATGTACTTGCTGATGCCAAGCCAGGTGAGTGGGCGTTTAAGATAAATCTTGCTAATTTGAAGAAGGAAAGCAAGCGAACAGGAGGTGATAAATGTAGTCTGCCTACTCAGGTTCTGTCACATAAGATGTCAGCTTTATATTTTAATTACATTTTGTGCCAGCTCCTACAAAAAGTAGAGCATTTTCACTGTCTCTATCCCATACTATTATGTGTCCTTTTTCAACGCCTATGTAATACCGTAATTTATAGCGAGCTGTAAAGGTCTGAAAAACAATAAGCAAAATAAAAAATAAAATAAATTATTCTAAATCTCACATAATGCTATGGCTGACATCTTCCAGTATTGACCCCTTGAACTGAAGATACAGAAAATACCTAATAAAAGAATACTGCTTAGTACATAATATTTAATAGTGAAGTAACACCTGACACGAAGAAAATTCATTGTATTTTGTCTGTTTTTTAACATTATAGGTAGTGTCAATTCTAAAATAGCTTTTCTAATAGTAATAATGGATTTTCCTTAATCCATAGCACAAGCCAGGATTAGAAGATTTGTAATATATTTTATCGCAAAATATGATATCCATCTCAGACTCCTCTTTTCCCTATCCATCTAACTCATGCTCTGTTAAGGTTTGTTCACACAGCTGATTTTGATGCTGTTTTCGGAGCGTTTCCTCACAGACAGCGTCAAAAAAGGCTCCAAAACGCACCAGTTCATTTTCATTGATTCCTATCTTTGGGCACTGAAAAAGAAGTGTCATGTCGAGTCTTGAAGCATTTTCAATGCTGAAAATCCCTAAAGGAATCAATGGAGAGCCTCAAAACCCCTTCCAAAACCTCAGCACGGTTTTAGACGCGGTTTTTGGTGCTTCATTAAGTCGCTTTTCAGATTAGGTTTTGACGCTGGTTTGGACGCTGAAGATTCATACCCTTTGTCAACCATTCCCATAAGCTTTACTAGAGAATCTGCTCAGTAGTCTACGCTGCCCGATTTTTCTACTGGCTGGATTTTCACACCGCCAGTGTTCCGAAAATCTTGGAACATGCACAATCTTCTGCACGGTTTTCTGGCGGAAGCTGTGCTATTAAGTGGTTAAGGGGGATGGGCGAACCCACAAACAGGACAGAACCGTCCCCCAAAACTGTTCAAAAAAAGATAAAATACTCTTAAACAGAATCCGACCAGCATTTTGCAACTGCTGTTTGGCCGTACCCTTACATTAACTCACTGTCAATTCAGTGGTAAAACCTAAATATATATTAGGTAGAGATAAGACAGGTTCTATAGGAAAGTTTTCTAGGCATACTCTGTGATCTGGGGAGGAGTCACAAAGCAGAGAGGAGCGGTGACTATCTCCAGTTGTCAATGGTGGATCCTGTGTGTTATCTATACACATTGGCATCACCTTTTAGTGTAATCCTGCCTGTGCTGATAATGGGGAGACTATCATTAGACAGTGGCTAAAGTGAAACTTGCAGGATTTAAGTATTTTTAAAAACTATGGGCGACATATGTGAATGGGGCTGTGCCAGTTTTCTGGCATCAAAAAGCTGTAGTATTGCAGCTGTAAGATTCCTTGCAGGATGGCTGATGTGGGTTTTGTTGAGTGGGGGATGCTGGTGCTCTATAGCAGAAAATGACATGGGTCCCTGGCTTTTTTTTGTTGTGCCCTCTCCCCCCCTCCCCTCCTAATACCATGCTCCTCCTGACTCTTGTACAAGACAAAAAGAAAATGCTTTGACAGAAAAATGACACTATACTCTGGCTAGTCTGGTTTTTTTTTTTTGTGCTAAATGTTCTTTGTTTATTCTTTATTAATTTTTGTTCGTATTTGTTCTTGCCCGAAATATTGAATTACACGGGTAGGGTTTGAAAATTTAAAAGGGTTTTAAAAATTATCTTCTCATATGGGGCATATAAGCAGAGACCTTTGCTTACTTGGAGATGGACTATTAAAAAAAAAAAAACTCTCTCACTTTATTTTCTGTTTAAAACCACTTTAGTGTACTGAAAAGCACTCATTTTAACGCTTGAACGCCTTTTTAAAATTTTTGGGGGACAGTCCTGGGGGTTACTTTAACCCCGGGAAATCGCCATTTTCGGTAGGCGGAAGGGGCACACGGACCCCGGGCTTCTTTCTGGCTCAGCCTGTTTTATTCAGGCAAAAAGGAAAACATAACAACACTTTGAAATAAATCAAACCAGGCGGTCTGGCCACTAACTAACGATGACCAAAGACCCTGTCTATGGGTATTCGGGCCCCCTAACGTCCAGCATCAAACAAACCAGTATTTCCCCCCAGTACGTTTTTCCGGCCCTTCCCCCTAAAGCCCCCGGGTCAAAACCCTTTTTCCCCAAACCCTCTGTTCCCTTCCACTCTCTTGTGGCAGACCCCGCCCCCTGTTTCCCCCTGAAAGAGACGGCCCTTTTTATATGCCTGGTAAATCCGGGAAACCCCAACCCAGGCCCTTTGGAACGGGGGGAGGGCCTCCCACCCAACGCGTACCATGCCCGGAAAAGGCAAACCCATAAAAAGCCCATACCACCAACTATTAAACACATGTCAGTAACCTAGGGTTTTACTGACCCCTTTTTGGTTTTGGTTTCCCCCACCCAAATTTCCGGGATTTCGTGGGGCCGGGTTCGGCAGGAGACCCCCCTGCTGTTCGCCACCTAGGGCAGAATCCTTGGGGGACCGTCTAGGTGGGGGTCGGCCCATACCCCCCCCGTTTAAAAAGGGCCCCCGCAGGTCTTTCCAAAGGGAACAACCCCTTTCCCCCGGGGGTCAAAACATTTTAACAGGGAGCCACTCACACCATTCCTGGAATTTTCCCACTGCCCGGGCGACCCCACTTTTTCCCCCCTTGGGGGGACCTTTCCAAAACCCTTTTTTTTGTCACGACTTGTAGTCGGGGCCCAAAAATACCCCAATAAGAGCCAGAATTTTTCCCCATCACAATAAACCCTCCTATCCTCATTTCCCAAATTTCCTTTAAACCTGTGGAGGGCCCATTTTACACTTACAAAGGTGCCCCAAAACCATCCCATCCCCTGTAAAAAAAAGATGTCACCACATTCTGAAAGAAAACTAGCATTGCAAAGGTCCCACTGACAACCTCGGGGGGAAGCTGGGTCATGTATATTGCCGGGTACTTTAATAAGTCTGAGGACTCCTTCTCCCACCTGCTTTCCCCCCGGGGTTTAAAAGCACACCTTTCTCCTCTGCTGTGTCTACCCAACCCCCTTAACACTTCCCCCTGGTGGGATACTTCCTCAACATCCCCCCTGTACCCTTCCCCCTGGTAGACCCTTGGGCATCCCGCAGACTTTCCCTGTGCCCTGGCCCCCCCTATAAAATGCCCCCAACCCCCAGATCAACACCAAAACCCTGACACTGTCAAAGGGACTTCTCTATACTTGGGTATCGCTGCAAAGCAAAAAAAACATCAAGCGGTGTTCACCCCTCAAAAATTTTACAGTGAACATGCTCAGAAACACCCGCCCCCTCTCACCTATTCAGGTTTTTCCCTGCTCAACCGGGCAGACAAGCACACCCTTTTTAGAACGCTTTTCAACATTACTGCAGTAACATATGGAGCCCTTTTCCCTCCCATCCCCTGTAACTCTCTAAAAATTAAGAAATCTCAGTAAAACCTGCTAGTTACCTCTGGGCACTGCTGAAAACTACACACATAAAAAAACCCTTCCCAAATTTCCCCTCATTTTCCCCCTCACTGAGGATTTTCCTTACCACTGAGGGGTCAAAAAAAAAGACCTTCCCCTCACTACGCTTGAGCCTCACCCCCCCCCTTTCTGGGTATAGGGGGTCTCACATTTTCCCTTACTCCCGTGACTGCAGCCTTTCCCTGACCACTGCAAAAAAAACAAACTACAAATACAGCAACCATTGGAGCAATTCCCTTTACCTGCATTTTCAAGCCTCGGGCACAACTTTCCCTTCAATCCCTCGGGGTCACAATAGGTTTTTCCATCATAGAAAAACTCTCTGAAATGGACTGACCAGGACGCCCACAAATCTGCTTGGCACATGTTTTTGATCACCCCATCTGAGTAAAATCACCATCATTACACTGTAGCAAGGGACACATTGCCTTCCACCCCACCTGAAATAGAGACTTTTTTAAAAGATTTTGTGTTTCTCATGGCAATAACCAGCACCTTCACACACCTACTCCCCATACACAAAGCAAAGAACCACATTTATGGGTTGCCTCCCCCCCCCTTTCCGGCAACACCTTGCAGAGTTTTTTCCTTAGAATATGCAAAAATCTCTCTGGACCCAAAAGGGCAAAAACCTTTAAAGCTGGGTGTACATTCCCCGGACACACACACCTGGCTAAATTGGGCTGCTCTCCCCTTTTGCAGTAAAATGCACAATTTCTAGCTGCTTGTTCACACGGGGGGGGCAGTAAACTGGTTTCAAAATTTGCAACCCCCAAAACCCCCCCCGCTCAGGGTGTTGGGTATAGCTATTGGGTTTCCGTCTTTAGATACATTTCCTTCATTGTTACATTTTCAATATAAACCTTTTCATGTAAGGAACCAAATCCCCCCCGATTTTTGCAATCCCCCGCCCCTCAGACTTTTTCTGGGGCCCGTCCCCAAATAATTTTTTGGGCCCCCCCTTTAGCCCCGCCAAGTCCTCACACAGATCATTTCCCCCTGCCTGCATTCCCCCCCAGCACATAACCCCCCCCCACGGGGGCAGTCTTTCCAGGTATGATTTGGGTGAAATTTAGTCCCCGGAACCCTCCTCGCTGTCCATGTCAGCCCTTTTGGGGGGGGCTGCCCTTTACCTGGAGCCCGGGGTTTCCCCCTGCCTCCTCTCCGGCCTCCTCCCGAAGGACCGTCCAGGGGTAAAATCCCCTGCCTGTGGTACCCCCAACCCTGGCCCCCTCCTGGGGGGTCGGTGGTAGCAGGCCCCCTGCCCGATCCAGATGGTTTTCCCCCGGGGAACGGCAGGAAAAAAAGGTTTCCCCCAGCAAAAACCATCTCCCCAAATAGACCTCCTCCTTGACGGACATACGGCCTCCTGGGCCCCAGGACCCCCCCTGATGCACATTCCCCCTGCAGGCATCCACACACCACTAGACCTTTTTATCTTTGGCGCCATCTTTTCTGCCTTTTTCCCCCGGACCCCAGCCCGCAAGGGTCTTGGATTTTTGGGGGATGTCCACTACCCAAACCGTTTGGGAAAAGGATTGAAAAGGCCTTTTAAACTCCCCATGTTTTTGTCTCCAACTCTGGGATGGATTTTTTCATTCTCCTTTCCCCATGATGGCAGTCAGGGTTTCTCAGACTCCCTTTATAGACTGCTTTAGCCCGGCAAAGGGGTTTTCCCCCCATGGCCCAAAAATTTAGGTAGCACAACACAACTTTAACAAAAACACCACAATCTCTGTACGGGTTTTCCCTCCCCTATTTCCAAGAGATATTCTCCTTCACAGAGGCAGGCCCTTTCTCCCCCAGGCAAAAGTCTGAATGGGGGGTTTTCGCTTCAAAAGCCCTTTTCTTTCAAAAAAGCTAAATTTTAGCAGCCTATGTAGACTGCAGCAGTCCTATTTTAAACTGCATTTTTTTTTTGCACCACTTTTTTTTCACAGTTAGTTAGTGGGCCCAATTTCCCTTTCCCATTTTCAAACCTCCACTATTTTTAAGCACTCGTTGCGCCTTTGGGCGCCATTTTGGGCCGTCCCCGGGGGTTTTCTTTTAAATCCGGGATCCCCCCGCTTTTTGTAGGGGAATTGCACACGGACACCGGGTTTTTCCCGGCGTCAGCCCGTTTTATTAGGCACAGGAAAACATAAAACAAAAGAAAAAAATCAAACCCTAGGGGCCCTCTGGCCACTAACTAACTGAAAACCAGACCCTGTCATCAGTCTGGACCTAACGTCCAGCATCCAAAAAAACCAGTAAATCCCCAGTACTGTTTTTTGCTTTCCCCCAAAACCCCCCGGGGGCCCAAAACCCCTCTTTTTTCTCTGTGCTCCACTCCTTTTGGCAGGGCCACGCCCCCTGATCACCTCAGAGACAGGGTTTTTATATCCTGGAAAAACCTGGGAAACCCAACCCCGGCCTGGAACGTGGGGACGGCCTCCACCAAACGCCCGTGACCGTCCCGGGAAAGGCAACCCATCAAAAGCCCATAGCAGCCATACTAGTTACACATGTCAGTAACCATGGGTTTCTGGCCCCCAAAAGGGGGGCCCTTCCCCCCCCGAATCCAGGATTTTTTGGGGGCAAAGTCCAGCCCGATCTCCTTCTGTTTCCCCCCACCTATGGCAGAATCCTGCGACCCGTTTTGAGGGGAGTCGGCCATAGTACTTTTAGTATAGACCTTACATATGTTATCAAGTATATGTTTTTTGTCTTAGTGTATTTTATACCAAAAACTGGTTCCTTCTCTGTAACAAGTAGTTAAGGTTTTATTTTGACCAATAATATTGGGAAATTTTGGAATTAGGGTTTTCAAGAAAGTAAAAACCCAAATAAAATATTTGTTAAAAAAAAAAATGCTGTAGTAGACCGGTTCTATACAAAAAGTCCCCATTCCAAATTGGCGTGATAAGCACTTTTTGTTTTACAAATTTTTTTGTCGCCAACATTTAAAGGGGCGTTCTTTGGGGGTGTGTCACACCACAAATCTTTTGAAGTGGACAAAATTTAGAAATTTTTAACACCAAATGTAGACGCAAAACATTGAGAACAGCCAGACCAAGTTAAAGGTGTTCTGCCTGAGCAAGACTTGTCGTATTGGCACCACAATGCGCCTGTATGTATGAACTGCAGAAGAACATACATTCATACATTCTAGCGCATTCTATACTACCTTAAAGCAATTCAGAACTGGCCTGTCAGCACCAACGTTCATACATGTCGTCCTAAACATTTATAGTGATATGAAAAATAAATTTAAAAAATCATAATCAAAAATTCATAAAAAATGTGTTTAACATAAAAACATGACTTTTTAATGACATATTTTCTTTAAATGCGCAGTCCAATATCAGCACCACCCTGGAGACTTTGCCATCACATAGACTGTTCAGTTTATTTGTTACTTGAGACTACTCCTCCTCAAGGCAGAGTATATAACTTATATTTTCCTACATCTGAAAAAATGACCTCTTATAGCAAAGAAATATTATTTGGAAGAATACAAGGAGCCAAGGTCCTTTCCAAACTGGATTTGAGGCGGACATTTTTGCTATGCTATTGTGGGAATCCCACTAATGAGTTGAAGTTTGTATATGTTGTTTTCTGTGAATATGTCTATACTGGCTTTGTAAATTTAAGTAATGTACTGGTGCAAGAGTTCCAGTCAAGGGTTAACTTTGTTAGATCCACCTACGAGCACAGGGCATCTGGGGGTGGAGACTAGGGAGAGGAACAGATGGGAAATGAAACCAGGGGGGCGGTGCATGCCATGTGGCCAGAGGAGCTGGTGAGAATGTTTCAAGAAGCAGAGAGAGAGATTGCTGAGACAAAGAGGGGAATGACTAAGTGGCTGTGAGACCCTGTTTGTAAGAAGGAAGAAACTGCTGTTGTACTCGATCTGCACTGTGAAGGAACTACCTCCATAAAGTTAATGTATTTGCATCTTCTATCGACTGTACCATCTTTATCCACTCAACCTCCATTACAAATTCTGGCGTCCACGAACAGGATTTTAATTCCTCTGTGACCGGGGAAACTTTATTTCTGCACCAGTGT
>JAODAL010032809.1:0-46412 GCA_025379985.1 Phyllomedusa bahiana
AAAATTTCCCCCTTTTTTTCTCTCTGTGAGGTTTCCGAACATTAATGCAGAAAAACTACGGGGTTTTGCTGTGAAGAAAAATATCACCCACAAAAAAGTGAAATAAAATTAGGTTGGCTAGAATGAGATACGTGTCCAGGTATGACAGAAAATGTAATAAAGCCTGCATACATTTTCAATTATATTCTGGAAGAGATGCTCAAAACATTGTGCTCCTTGCCGTTTCTCCATGTCAGACTAGTCATCTCAAAGTTGTATTAAGCTAGGGAAAGAGAAGAGACAAAACAAAATAGGATTTACAAAGGGGAGATTGGGGTGTCAGGTGTGGGATTCATTAAGAATTGATTGAAAACATTAGAACTCTATTTGTACCTTTCATATCCATCGATTATATCTAGAAACTGTCTATATACTATTTGCATGAATCTTTCCCTCTATCTCTATTTCCCTTAAACCGGTTTAAATCAGATATTATAGGCTTGAAATGCACCGCTTTTTTGCAAGAAAATTACCTTCAGAATGTACCTGTCCTGAATGATGCTGAAGACATTAAAAATGGTTTCACTATGGATTACAAAAAGATAGCTTAAGCAAAAACAGACTAACATGGCATAGAGAACATTTGTTTCGACATCCAGTATCCGGCACAGTAAACAAATTGGACGGTTTTAAACAACTTGAACGGTTTAACATTGTGCAAAACATGCAGAAATGTAAATTACCATATAAAGAACTTGTACTTATTTCTTACTAACTCTCACCATCAAATGTCAATTAACCAATAGTCAAATAACACATGAAAAATGCTTACGTAAAAATAATATAAAATCTATGTACACCCCTGTTTTAAACAAAATTTTGCTCTCCAGACAAATCATGTGGTGGTACTTCCTTGGGTTCCAGCTTTTACAGCAAAAATATATAATATAAACTTGGAGGGGGTGGCAATTTGGCAGGAGTACAGACAAAGGGTTAAACTGTACTTATCCGGGTAGCTGGTCAAACATTGTGTGATGGAGCCCAGAGCCAGAAGAAAAGGGGGGTATATGGAGGTGTCTGTTTAGATATATAGATATAACATAGATTATGTTCTGTCCTCCCTATGTGTGTGGAGCATAAATTGACAGGCAGCTAAACTCTTTCTCAGCAAGCACTGACAATGGAGCTTTTGCCCAATTTTTTTTTAAAACTGAAATTGAAAGAAAATAGTTTTTAAAACTGGAACAGAAAGAAAAAAGCACCCCGCAAAAAATTTATAAACAAGGCAATGCATACATGTGCATGAAATACACATATCAATGCAGTATGCATCACGGGTAAACTAAACCCTAGATACTTTTTTAAAACATCCACAAAATTCTACTGTGGGTCTGGATGGGAGAGGAAATTTCCCAGCTTCCCCTGCCTCAGCATTTTTACTAAGAAAAAGGGGTTAAATTGGGACTGAGTAAAATTTAAAGCCCAAAGAAAGGGTCGGGGAAAATCTATGGCAGTTCTGATGGGAAATATTTAACTTTATATTTTTCAACTAGAAATGTTAAAAAAACAAAACATTAAGGGAGTTTTTTTGCAAGTGAAACACAAAAAACCCCGCATATAAAAAAAAAAATTTATAAAAAATATTTTTCCGGGAGGCATAAAAAGATTAAAAACTCTTTCTTGATCTAGGGGGGGCCCAAAATTTTAAATTTTGGGGTCTATTTTCAGGAAATAGTTTAAATTTTGGGGCCCAAGGGCCCAAAAATTCAGGGAATTTGTTTTTGTCAGGGGGGTTTGGATATTTTTTAAAGGGCCTTTTTCGGGAAAATATGAAACCCAAAATTTTTAAGGGGGTTTTTTCCAGGAAAACAAAAAAAAACTTTTTAAAGTGGGGTACAGAGGGGCAAAAATTGCTCTCACCCAAATTTAAAATTTACTTTCACTTTTTCGGCTTTTACAGGTTTTTATTTTTTTCGGTTCGAAGGGAAATGTTGCCATTTGATTTCCCTTTTGTTTGGGCTGCGGGGGTCACTTTCTGACGATTGGAGGGTCTCGGCAGCCGTTCGGGAAATCCAGACTCAGCGCCAAAATGTAAAGTGAGCCCTTTTAAATTTTTTTCCTACTTCAGCCGCTCCCCAAACCCCCTTTTAAATGTTTTTTTTTTTAAAACTACACCTCCCCTTTTAAAGGTTTCCGGTTTAATTTCAGGACAAACTCGAGGTCTTAATTTTTTGTTTTCTGTTGGGGGGCTTACACAAAAAAAATTGTAAAAATTAGCTGTGAAACCTGGGGGGTGTAATCGTCGGTTTTTCCATACTTTCCAAAAACTTTATAACAAACACACCCACTAAAACCCCAACTTTTGAACGACTCTAAAAAAAAGAACTTGCTTAAAATTGGTTCAACATTTTTCCTGGATGTTGGTACCTTTTTTAGAAAATAAGGAAACTGAAAACTGTTCCTGAATCTAAACCATTACACTTCTACCAATAATACCACCATACAGTAACCATATAGTGGTAGATACCAGCAGCGCACAGGCTTTGCAGTGGTTATGGTGCAGTTACATCCCACAGGAAACATCTTCTCTGATAACATCTTCCTTTTCCAGACCGCCATGACAACTTCTCCCTGCTACGAATCATCTTTGCAGAATTAATCACACAAGCACTTAAGATTCTAACTTTTCCAGTTCCTCCTTACCTGTGCCCACCTCTGTACAAACTTGTCATAGAGTGGTATGTGAAAGGGGATGGTGGGGGCTATGGGATGCTAGGTGGAGGTGCGAAGGCTAAAGGGAGATAGGTGGAGGTGAGGTCGTTATGGGGTGATAGATGGAGGTTGTATTTTGTGTCAGCACTTGGTAGCAAAACAAAACGGTGAGGGAGTAGGGGGAATAGGGCACAGCTTACAGGCACAGATTCCAAAGGGGGATGGAAAAAGACCAACTTCCTGGTGATCCCCTGTACCCCCAGAAGATCAGCTGCAGGCATTAACTGCAGGGGTTGCAGGCTATGGAGTTTAGTACTGTTTTTTTTTTTTATTTAGTTTTTCTATTTTTCTACAGGTTTCCTCTTTAGACTACAGTAGACTCACTGGACTATGTTAGACCAGGGCTGGACCCATTTCTTTAATATTATGCTTAACAAGGGCTGGTGTCAGGCAGTGTTTAAGCAAAGTGTCTTTGTGTTGTGTAGCTGTCAGGTATTTTACCATTTAATTCAGTGTTGAAGGTGTCTGATAGATACTTCTCCATAACTCGTGCTGGGGCTTGGTGTCAGCCAGTGCTGATTTTTGCCACCTCAAGGCTAACACCAACTCCCTCTCACTATTACCCCAGTACCCAATTTTTCATAACCAGCCAAGCTAAAACCAGCAGCTGCAGGCTTATAGTATCAGGATGGAAAAGCCCATGGATATTGGTCCCTTGTCATCCTAAAAATACCAACCCACAGCTACAGAAGCGGGTCATCACTTTTGATAGTTTACTTATGGTAACCCGGCTCTTCTTAGTACACCTGGTGCATTGGGTACTGGGGTAATATTAAGATAGTGTTAGCCTTGGGGTAGTAAAAAACATTGTTGGCTGACACCAAGCTCAAGCACTAGTAATAGAGAGGAGTCTGTCAGACATCTCCATTACTATCATCGGAATTAAATGATAAAAAAGAAACACACGGACACAAAACACAAAATAATACTTTATTTAAATAAAGACTCCCCAAATACAGCCCACTTTAATCATTTTATTAAAGAAATAGATCCAACGCTGATTTGATGCAGTCCACCAAATTTGACTCAAAGGAAACTTGTAAATAACCAGAAATATTATGCACATGCATAGCATAGGCTATCCAGTTTCTGGGAAAGCTGCGTTATGCCCCATCCCCCACAGGTGGCACCAAATTTTCCCTAGCCTGCTGTGGCATCACCCAACTTTCCCAGAGACTGGATATTCTATCGGACATCCAGGAAAGTTGAGTGATACTCCATCTCCCACAGGTGGCATCAAGTTTTTCTTCATATGCATATGACCGGTTTGTTTTAAGACATGCCATAGATAGGCGTATGTTGGTTTTTCTCAGTGTATCCAACCACTTAGTATCCGGTAATATCACAACTCCCTCATCTCAAAGACTTGCCATGTCCATTCTTGATCCGTTTGACGCAGTAGACGCTCTATTGAAAACTATGGTGTGCGATCCTGCTGCAGCAAAAACACATACAAAGACTTTGTGTGTTTTTTGGATGTGATTTACGCAGAACTTTTGAATTAGTTTTTCAGATTCGAAAAACGTATTCAAAAACGCCGGTGAACATCCCTAAAGCTTTTGTGTGTGCAACCTGAATAAGTGCATCTGTATCACACCGCATTCTGGTGAACACGATCACAGTACCCACCACTACAAACACAAATATGTTGAACCTGTCCAAATGAAAAACACCATGATGGAAACCTGACAGACTGCATTATAACTTCTGATGCTACAGAGTGCTCATTAGTCCGTCAGGGCATAATGAAAAAGAAAAGAAAAGAAGAATACTTACCTCCTGGACGCTCTCGTTCCGCTGCGGCAGACATTCCTGTGGTTCTGGCTGTAGTTGCGAATGTTCATCCTTCATGTGATGGATGCAGCCAGTCACAGGCCACAACCCCAAATGTGCACATGAAACACTTGGCCTGTGATCGGCTGCAACTTTTTCTGTAAAGTATGAACATTCACAGCTACAGCCAGAATCACAGGAATGCCTGCTACAACGGAACGAGAGCGTCCAGGAGGTAAGTATTCTTCTTTTCTTTTCTTTTTCATTATGCCCTGACGGACTAATGAGCACTCTGTAGCATCAAAAATTATAATGCAGAATTTCAGGTTTCCATCATGGGTGCTTTTTTCATTTGGACAGGTTCAACATATTTGTAGTGGAAGGTAAATAAAGAGCTCAGTCCCAGGATTTAGGGCTTTTTCCATAGATCCCTGGGGCATACCTGTGGCCACCTTGGATAGCCCATGGAATCTGGGACTGTCCTGAGGGATCCAGGCTGGTTGGGAGGTATGCATATATCAATACTTATATACATAATATATATATAATCATACATCCACACAAATGGTGTATATATAAACATATATACAACCACAGGTACACATTGATATACACATTTATACGTATATGTCTACTGTCTGTATGTGTGTGATGGTTGTACCTGTTCAAGCATCAGTCCCCTTCAGTGACAGCATTGTATGTGAAAGGGTGGGCAGGGGGTCTGGTCGACAGACTATATGGTCATTGCATGGAGATGGGGGAGGAACGTCTGCAGACAAGCACAGCAAGCCTGCAGAAGTTTGCCTCCTCCCCTGCACAGGGAAAGCTACTGCTTCTCTCACCACTGGGTTTTTACATGAGAACCATAGAGGAAGCCTCAGCTGTGTGGGGCTCTGTGTGACTGAACTGGTGAGGCTCCTCCTGAGCTTTCAGCAGCTGAGCCCCATCCGTCCTGCACTGAACCTCCGTGACTGTTATCTAGCTCTGTTTCTCCCTGTTCCCAGCAGGCTGTGCCGCTGGGGATTATGGGAGTGTGACGTCACACGAGCAGGGCATGCTGGGAGCTTCCTGGAGAGCTACCTGGCGGCGACTTCAGCCTGAAGTCGGGAGGCACGAGACACACATTGTAAAATTAAACTGTGAAATGTTCACCTTTTTTAAAAGACTTCTATATAAATACTTTGTTTTTTAAACAGCTTACAGTTTATGAATTAAAAAAAAAGGTGCTAGGTGCTCTTTAAGATCAGTAGACTTACGCACATTCCTTGCCTGGCACACGTCATGAACATGGTTGTGCAGAAATTTCTCAAGAGCTACCCGTCTGCTGAGGAAGGCTCGAGGTCTGAGCTCACACTCCCAGTGTTCACACCCAGCATTGGCACAACTGGCAGTGTCATCTGGACCTCCCCATCCACTTTCTGATACAGTATGTGATGTGCAAACACGCTGGAATTCCACTATTTCTCACTAATTGGCAGGATTTCTTTCTAATTACTGATAGATTTAAGCTGGTGTCATGACTATCCATGGCTTTATGCACCTCTCTTTCCCTTATGTTCAATACTTTTCCCCGTGTCAGTTCTCATTATTATACATAACTTAATTTATGGACATATATTGTTTGATTTCTTTGCCTGCGTGGATTTGATGGTTTGTTACTGACATCTGGTGAAAATGTCATGTCAATAGCACCTTTATATATTTACTTAGAAAATTGGTGACGTGTTCAATACTGATTTCACACACTGTATATCCCCTGTAGGTAGATAGATAGGGATGTATGGCCCCTGTAGGTAGATAGGTAGGTGTATGCCCCCTGTAGGTAGAAAGGTATGTATATAGGGCCCCTGTAGGTGGATCGGTAGGCATATAGGCTCCCTGTAGGAGGGAGGCTATATACCACTCTACAGAAACCCCCCTAACCAAAGTCACCAACGACCTAGTAACTGCCAAAGCCTCATGCCACTACTCTTTGCTTCTACTCCTAGACCTGTCCTCCGCCTTTGACACTGTCGACCATTCACTCCTCCTACACATCCTCTCCTCACCCGACATCATGGACTTGGCTCTTTCCTGGATCTCCTCGTACCTCACCAATAGAACATTCAGCGTCTCTCATTCTCGCTCCACCTCCTCCTCCCACCCCCTCTCCGTTGGTATTCCCCAGGGGTCTGTCCTGGGTCCCCTACTCTTCTCTATCTACACTCTTGGTCTGGGTCAGCTAATAGCATCACATGGCTTTCAATGCCACCTGTATGGTGTATATATTTTCCTTGTGGGTAGATAGGTATGTATATATGCCCCCTGTAGGTAGTAAGTTATTTATAGAGGCCCCTCTGACTGATTGAAAAAATGACACTCACCTCCCCGCTCCCCTGCCAAGTAGCTTGTGTCAGGAGTGAGGGACGCTGCTCCCAGCATCTCCTAGCCCAGTAGCCCAGTGCCTAAACCTTAGGCTTTTGGTCTAGAAGATGCAGGTAGATGTGTGCTGCCCAAAGTGGACCACCCCACCACTCGCCCCACCCTTACTGCAAATGGGGTTTAATCAGATAAATACTGTAGCTGTCATCACAAAGTAATAGAGATGGGCTACAGAAGTGAGGAGCCAAGGCTATATTGGCACCAATCTTTTCAGTTGTCAGGAAAAGCTTTCACAACGGTTTGGACTGGATGGAGAAGCAAATGAAAAAGACTACAAATCAGATAAGATGTGAGTCACTAGATTTAAAGGCCTGTCATCCCTCCTGACCTGCCTGTCTTTGTAAATCCTCGTATTTTAGAACATCTTTTCATAGAACTTGGTGTTGCTTTGTTCCTCTGTTAGGTTATGTTTATACAGAGTTTCTTTTGTAACAAAAAAAAATCTATGTTTTTCACTTTTTTTGGATGCAAATTTTTCTGCTTTTTAGAATATGATTTGACCCTATGCAATAAGACTAATGCATGGCCCAGATCTCAACACGTTGTCCGTGCTGAATACACATATAAAACACATAAGTAAGGGTCAGTGTGGATCTGAAAGATAAAGAAATGTAGCATTTATTACATCCTGTTAAGGTTCTATTTCTTTTGAAATTTTAATATAGTACCGTATCCCTTTCTGGTTTTGCGGACCTGCACCTACCTCCAGAATGGACCCCCAAAACTCCCATGTCTGACTAGAGAAGTGTTCACACTTGAGCGGTTAATTTCTGTTCCATTTAATGGAGTTCTATGTACATTCAAATGCTCGACTGTAGTTTGAACTCCCACTAAAATGAATAGAGAGTGACCGAGCAAGTGTGGCCACTTCTCTATTCAAAATTGGCATTTTGGGGCCCCATTCAGGAGATAGATGCGGGTCCTTGAGGTGGGACCTGCATGTACCTGACATTGATGGCATATCCTATCGCATGTCATAAATGTTTGTGATGGCAAAAAAACTGAACAAATAATGAAGATTCCAACAAAAAAATGTTTATGGGAAACATTTTAAACTGTAAGTACTGGATCTTGTGCCACAAAATCATGAACTCTCTAAATCCCACTTCAAAGAAAGGAAAAGGTAGAACAATACAGCTTATTGCAGCCTCAATGCATTGAAGTGACTTATGGCAATCACATTAACTGTTCAGCATCAGCCTTGGCACCTGCTAGTGCCTGATACCGATCTTGATTTAGTCACATAGGTGTAAATAGTGCTGCTATTGTCTTCCTATTACTGTTTAAGTTGACTTTGATCTGCTGCCAGCTTCCACTGCACATACTGGAGTTATCAGCCATTTACTGTTAAAAAAAAGTGTGGACATACTAGAAAATAACCACAATACTGTATATATTTTATTGTAAAACAAAACTTCAACTAAAAAAGAAAATTTAAAAAATCAGTGGAGCGCTGTGTGGTCATTGATTCCGTTGCTTCTTGTCGTATCACCACCATGATCAATAATTCTAGTACCATCTTAGATATCAGTGTCTTCTGCTGTTGTCACAGACTGAACTCAGCCTAGAGAAACATAGACTTGACAATCATAGTTATTCATACCTTTGTTAAGACCATATGGACCATAAGTTATAGTTTTGTTTCTTATACATAAGTTACACATCTGCCTCTCCTATCACTGCTTTCATTGAGGTCCATGTAACTTGCAGTACTAATAAAAGTATACTATAGCTTTCAGCTACTTTAGTGTATATAGCATTATCAGTAAATGTGTACACACCCATTTATTCTCTCTGCTGAGGTCTAGAACACTAAGGGCATGTCCCCACTGCACAAGGGTTTTCGGCCGGTTTTTCAGCTGGTTTGCGGTTTTTCAGACCGCATGAAAAACCGGCCGAAAATGAGCACAATTGTGCTCTATGCAAATCCTGTGCAGCAGTCCCCACTGCACAGGTTTTGCCGTCGAACGGTTTTGTCGTCGGCGGTCCGGCGGCAAAACATTGTAGAAGCACAATCTTCCGTCCGGTTTTCCGACGGAAGATGTGCTTCTCAATGGCAGGGGGGTGGGCTGTTCTCCGCACATCGCGGAGAAAAACCGGCCCCCCCGCGGCCGTGGGGACGGGCGCAAAACAGGACAAATCCCGGCCGGTATTTGTCCTGTGCCGTGTAAACGCGCCCTAATCTAGACAACTACAATGAGTTTTCTGCTTAAAGAAAAATATGCAACCACAAAAATGTTAACGATGAAAAAATTAAGGTTGGCAGATGAAACAGTCCAGGTTTCGACAGAAAATGTAAAAACCCTTTTTCCCTACATTTTCAATTATATTCTGGAAGAGATGATCAAACATTCCCTTGCCACTTCCCCCTTGACCCGCGGCACTAAGTGGTTAATTGGGTGGTTCCGGTATGGCAGACAGAGCTTGGGCATGAAATAGGCAACTGGTTCCATGCTCCGATCAAGTGGGCTTTGCTTATGAGCCTACACGATCTTCTGATTATCCAATTGCATTTGCGGGAAACCCCCTTCCAGACAAGATTATGGGTGCGTAAAAATGTGGGAAAGGGGGTTAAGGATATATTTCTTTTTAAATTTTATTATAGTAGCGTATCCCTTTTTGGTGTTATTATCTTTTGTATTACATCCATTTTTAAGCAGAGCTTGCAGTACCTGTCTGGTTTATTTTGTACTAAGATTATATCATATCATTTTCTTCTATATTTGTGTCACTTATTGGGTAGGTGTAAAAATCTTGTAGACCCTCCCCCCCCTTTTCTTTTTGCTTAATATTACTGTATATTGTTTGTGGAATCTTTTTTATATCCTATAGGTATTCAGACCTCAGGGATTTTGTAGGGATTTTTTAGGCAAAGGGTGGAGGTTACCCCTGCAAGATTTAGGATAAGGTAATTGTTTAAATGTGTTTCTATATTTCTTAATAAGTTATTCAAAGTTATGATACGTCAATCTATTTACAGGTGGATAAATGGAGATACAAGTTTCTTTTCATTTCTGTCACCTTGTACTTCATAGGAGTTTAACCATTCCCATTTTCACCCGTTTGGTCTTCTTTGTTATATGATGTATGGTCAATGTAAGCATCCCTGGTGGTCTAAAGTAGTGAAGGGGTTAATGTTATGATCCATGGTGGAGGGTTTAATGCTTCATATCTGGGGTCTTGTGGTTACTTATCTCAGCATTGTCCTGAAGTCACTTCCTGTTTCCCCCCTGCACTGATCAAAGAGTTTAGTGCAGAGAGGTACAGGTAGGATTTTGCAACTATAACTGTATTGTACTTATGTTATGGGGGCCCATGGCTCAACCTGGCTTAGGGGCCCGGTTGCAACTGTTACCCCTACAGCTACAACACTGGCCAACAATTGACAGCCAAGCACAGCAGGTATGACAGGACTGACACCAGGTAGAACAAGAAATTTAGAGTAGAAGCAGGACTGGAAAATGTACAACTAAGCAGGACAGGAACATGGTCATAGGACTGACAGGCATAGACACAGTGCAAACAGGTGTAGACACTGGACCAGCAGGCTTAGACACTGGACCAACAGATGTAGACACTGGACCACCAGGCATTAACACAGGGCCAGCAGGTGTAGACACAGGGCCAGCAGGTGTAGACACTGGACCAGCAGTCGAAAACACTGGACCAGCAGGTGTAGACACTGGACCAGCAAGCAAAGACACAGTGCAAACAGGTGTAGACACTGGAACACCAGGCATTAACACAGGGCCAGCAGGTGTAGACACTGGACCAGCAAGCAAAGACACAGTGCAAACAGGTGTAGACACTGGACCAGCAGGCTTAGACACTGGACCAACAGATGTAGACACTGGACCACCAGGCATTAACACAGGGCCAGCAGGTGTAGACACTGGACCAGCAGACGAAGACACAGGGCCAGCAGGTGTAGATGCTAGACCAATCAGGTAAAGACACAGGACTAATAGGAAAATACACAGGACTTCAGAACAACAACCTGCAATCCTGACGGGCTAGGCAAAAGCAGAATCCAGGAACAGTCTGTATCAAAACCAGCTTGGAACAGGCTAGAAATAAACTAGTAACAAACTTGGAACAAAGTGGCCAGAAGCAGAGTCCACAGAATACAGAAACTGGATGGAACCAGACATAGGTTATTCTGTGCTGACACTGGCAGGGAACTTGCTGAGTTATATAGCAGGTCCTGATGAGCCATGAGACAGCTGCAAAGTGACAGATCAAGCTAACTAAATTCAGATCATGGTAGAGTTAACCATTGCCTTGCTGGAATAACTGAAAGTGTCACAAACAGAACAGGAGAAACTTTAAAGGGATTTCATACAATAGGCATTTGTCATCCATTATAGGCAACACATGTCTGATCACTGGGTACCAACTAGTAATGGAATAGGAGTACACATCTTCACCATTGCTCCATTCACATACTCCCTCAATATACAAATGCAATGACGGAGAACAGGGGGACCCTAGGACTTCATTTAGGCGGTTCTGGGGGTCTCAGCAGTGGATTGATGGCAGATTAATGTTTATAGTGAGAAAATCCTCCTAATCCCTTATATCATAGCTATTTTCAGATTTTCATTTCTTTATCTCTGCCTTTCAAGAATTATAACTTATTTACTTTCCGCAGATATAGCTGTGTTAGCTCTCGTTTTCTTTGGGGGGACAAATTGTAATTTTAGTGGTACCATTTTAATTATTACATAATGGCCCAGATGTATGAAAGTTGTTGCGCCAAAATTCTGGCACAATTTGCTTTGTTTAAGACCATTTTTACACAATAATGTGCCTCGTCTGGCAAAAAGAGCATGAACTTTGTTTTAAAGGACATGGCTTCATGGGAAATGGGGCATGGCTTAGTGTGTGATACTGTATGCCAAAAATGCGCCAAGATTTGGGTGCAGTTAGTGACATAGAATAAACAAACTTAAAAATGGTGTAAGGTTGGACTACACAGTTTAAACATGCTCCAGATTTATGAACACTATAATAAATGTGGCACCTTGTAAGGTTAAGGCCACACGGCAGTGATAAAATACCGGTCAGAATTTGTTTAAGAATCCGGCCAATATATTATCATCTTTTCAATGTTTTTGGGGGAAGGTTCTGTTTGCAGACTCGGCCGTCCTCCTAATCTTTGAATAGCACAGCTTCTGGCCGAACACCGGACGGAAGACTGTGCATGCTCCGAGTTTTTCGAAACGGCGGCGGTGTTAAAATCCACCCAGTAGAAAAAACGTGCAGTGTATTAAAGTCTATAGGGATGGCTGACAGCTGGTTTTCAGATGGTTTTCAAATACGTAAACTGTCTGAAAAACCGACTAAAACCCTGCCATGTTGACGTACCTTAAAATTCTCTTGTTTAACTTAAAACAGGGTAAGTTCACATGTACCTTGTGTGCCAAAAAGGTGTTTGTTGCGTTGTTGAAATTATGCGCTTGCAAGCACATAATTTCATCAAGAAAACAACATGTAGAATTCTGCCTTCTATATTTCATCATTCACAGTGCGTAAACACCTGAAAGAATTGACATGTAAATTCTTTTCAAGCGCGCCAAAAACTATAACAGTAAAATAGGTGTCTTGTGAATGACGGTGCGTGTTTTGCATTGCATTACATTGTCTATGAGAAGTGTTTAGAATATTGATTGGGGTGTATTTCAGCAAAATACACACCAAAACGTATGCCAAAATGAGTGAATTGAGTGAACATACCGTTAGAGTTGGACACTACTGATGAATCTGTCCCAATGTGTTTGAAAGCCCAAAAACTTCTTTGTGGGGCGAATTGAAAACATTTTTTTAAAAGGGATTCCTTTTTATGGTATATGGGCTTGTTCACACGATGCTGTTGTGATCCGTTTTACGGATCCAACAATGGTCAGTGTGATTTCCATTGGTTTCAGTGACAAAAGCGCATCACTGTTCTCACGAGAGAACGCGATGCGCTTTTGGGAGCTTTCCTGTGTGCGTGTTGCGGGATCCGTATTCAGAAATGACATGTAATTTCTGTTGGTTTTACGCAACAGAAGTCCCATGGGAAAACAATGGGATGCTTTTGCGATGTGAAAGCGGATCCCAAGCGTAGCGCAGATTTGCTTAAAGTGTGATGCTTTAACATGCTGAAAGCGCCTGGGGATCGGGAGGTGAGGCGTGGCTGCGGGATCGGAGGGTGAGCGTGGCTGCAGGGATGGGGTGAGGTGGGCTTGCAGGGATGGAGGTTGAGCGAGGTGCAGTGATCGGCGGTGAGCGTGGCTTGCAGGGATCGGAGGTGAGCGAGGTGCAGTGATCGGGAGGTGAGCGTGGGCAGCAGGGATCGGAGGTGAGCGTGGCCTCGCAGGGATCGGAGGAGGTTTGGTGTGTGTTGGGATCGGAGGTGAGCGTTGGCTGAGGGACGGATGTTTGAGCGTGCTGCAGGGGATCGGTGTGTTAGCGTGGCTGTAGGGATCGGAGGTGGGAGCGTGGCATGCTGGGATCGGGTGTGCGCGTGCTTGTAGGGATCGGAGGTGAGCCGAGGCTGCAGGGATCGGAGGTTAGGTTGGTGTAGGGATCGGATGTGGAGGGCGTGGACTGCAGGGGAGGGACGGGGTGAGCGTGGCAGCAGGGATCAGAGGTGAGACGTATGGCGCAGGGATCGGAGGTTGTGAGCGGGGCTACAGGGATCGGAGGTGAGCGGGGCTGCAGGGATCGGTGGTGAGCGGTGGCTCTGAGGGATCGGGAGGTGAGCGTGGTTGTAGGGATCGGAGGTGAGCGTGGTGCTGGGATTCGGAAGGTGAGCGTGGCTGCAGGGATGGAGGTGAGGTGGCTGCAGGGATCGGAGGTGGCGTGGCTGCAGGGATCGGAGGTCTGAGCGTGGCTGCTGGGATAGGAGGTGACGTGGTGTAGGGATCGGAGGTGAGGAGTGGTTCAGGATCGGAGGGTGAGAGTGGCTGCAGGATTCGGAGTGTGTGCGTGGTGCAGGGATCGGAGGTGAGGTGGCTGAGGATCGGGAGGTGAGCGTTTGGTGCAGGGAGTCGGAGGTGAGGTGGCTTGCAGGGATCGGAGGTGAGCGTGGCTGCGGGTATCGTGAGGTGTGCGTAGGCTGCTGGGATGGAGGTGAGCGTGCTGCAGGGATCGGAGGGGCGTGGCTGAGGGATGGGAGGGGCCGTGGCTGCTGGGATCGGAGAGGCGAGAGGGCTGCAGGGATCGGAGGTTAGGTGGCTGCAGGGGATCGGAGGTGAGCGGTGGCTGCAGGGATCGGAGTCGTGAGGTGGCTGCAGGATGGAGGTGAGGTGGTGCAGGGATGGAGGTGAGCGTGGCTGGCAGGGATCGGAGATGAGCGTGGCTGCTGGTTAGGAGGTGAGCGTGGCTGCAGGGATCTGAGGTCGAGCGTGGCTGCAGGGACCGGAGGTGAGGCGAGGCTGCAGGGATCGGTTGGTGTGAGTGGGTGTGCTAGGGATCGGAGGTCGAGGGTTGATGCAGGGGGGATCGGAGGTCAGCGTGGCTGCAGGGATGGAGGTGAGCGTGGATTGGGGGAGTCGGTGTGTGTGCGTGGCGCAGGGAGTCGGAGGTCGAGCGTGGCTTGATGGATCGGAGGTGAGCGTGTTGCAGGGATCGGAGGTGAGGTGGGTTGTGCAGGGATCGGAGGTGAGCGTGGCGTGCAGGGATCGGAGGTCAGCGTGGCGTGCAGGGATGGAGGTGAGCGTGGCTGCTGGGATCGGAGGTGCAGCGGGCTGCAGGGATCAGAGTGTGAGCGTTGGCTTGCAGGGACCGGAGGTGAGCGAGGCTGCAGGGATCGGGAGGTGAGAGTGGCTGCAGGGATGGGAGGTGAGCGTGGTGCAGTTGATGGAGTGTGAGCGGGGTTGCAGGATCGGAGCGTGAGCTGTGGCTGAGGGATCGGCGGTGAGCGTGGCGGCTGGGATCGGGAGGTGAGAGTGGTCTGCAGGGTATGGAGGTGAGTGTGGCTGCGGGATCGGAGGTTGGTGGTCGCTGCAGAGTCGGTGGTGCGCGTGGCGATGGGTGCAGGATCGAGGTGTGCGTGGCTGCAGGGATCGGGGTGGAGCGTGGTGCAGGGATCGGAGGTTGAGCGTGGCTCGCTCGGATCGGAGGTGTGAGTGGCTGCTGGGATCGGAGTGTGGAGGTCGCTGAGAGGATGGGAGGTGAGCGTGGGGCAGGGAATCCGGAGTGTGAGGTGGGCTGCCGGGATGGAGGTGTGGTTGACTGCCGGGGATCGGAGTGGAGCGTGGCTGCAGGGATCGGAGGTGAGCGTCTTGCTGCAAGGGGATCGGAGGTGTGGTGGCTGGCAGGGGATCGGAGGTGAGCGTTGGCTGCAGGGACTCGGTGGTGAAAGTGGGCTAGGGATGGAGTTGTGGCAGTGTGGTGGCTGCAGTGATTCCGGAAGGTGATCGTGATGCGAGGGACTCGGAGGTGAGCGAGGCTGCCCCCCCCCCCAAAAGGGGGTGTGCGGAGGGTGGAGCGTGGCGCATGGGATCGGAGGGTGAGGTGGTGCAGGGATCGGAGGTGAGCTTGGCTGCAGGATGGAGGTGAGAGAGAGGCTGAAGGGTCGGAGGTGAGCGTGGGCTGCAGGGATGGGATAGGTGAGCGTGGCTGAGGGAGGGAGGAGAGCGTGGCTGCAGGGATCGGAAGTGTGAGGTCCGCCTGCAGTAGATCGGAGGTGAGCGTGGCTGCTGGGATCGGAGGTGAGCGTGGTGCGGATCGGGAGGGTGCGGCGTGGCTGCAGGGATCGGAGGTGAGCAGTGGCTGCAGGGATCGGAGGTGATGCGTGGCTGCAAGGATCGGAGGTGAGGTGGTGAGGGATCGGAGGTGAGCGAGGCTGCGGGACGGGTGAGGTAGCGTGGCTGCAGGGATCGGAGGTGACAGTGGTGAGGGAATAGGAGGTGAGCGTGGCTGAGGGATAGAGAGTGAGCGTGGGCTTGCAGGGATCGGAGTGTGACGCGAGGTGCAGGGATCGGAGGTGAGCGTGGTGCAGGGATCGGTGTCGAGCGATCGGCTGCAGGGATCGGAGGTGGAGAGTGGATGCAGGGATCGGAGGTTGGCGTGGCTGCAGGGATGGGAGGTGAGAGGGGCTGCAGGGATGGGAGGTGAGCGTGGGTGCAGGGATGGGAGGTATTGCGTTTCTGGGGAGAGTGGCTGCAGGGACTCGGAAGGTTGAGCGTGCTGCAGGGATCGGGAGGGGGGAGCGTGGCTGCAGGGATTCGGAGGTGAGCGTGGCTGCAGGGATCGGAGCGTGAGCGTGGCTGCGGGATCGGAGGTGAGCGTAGGCTGCAAGGATCGTCGGTGGAGTGGCTGCGGATCGGAGGTGAGCGTTTGGCTTGAGGGATGGGTGTGTGACGCGTGGCTGCTGGGATGGGAGGTTCGAGCGTGGGCTGCAGGGATCGGGAGGTGAGCGTGGCTGCAGGGATCGGAGCGTGGACGAGGTGAAGGGTAGGAGGTGAGCGTGCTGCAGGGATCGGAGGTGACAGTGGATGCAAGGATCGGAGGTGAGCGAGGTGCAGGGATCGGGAGGTGAGAGTGCTGTAGAGGATCGAGTGTGAGAGTGGCTGCAGGGATTCGGAGGTAGCGCGTGGTGCTGGGAACGGAGGTAGAGCGTGCTGCAGGGATCGGAGGTGAGCCTGGCTGCTGGCGATCGGAGGTGAGGTGGAGCAGGTTTCGGACAGGTGAGCGAGGCTGCAGGGGATCGGAGGTGAGCGTTTTGGCTGAGGGATCGGAAGGTGAGGTGGCTGCAGGGATCGGAGGTGTGCGAAGGCTGCTGGGATCGGAGGTGAGAGTGGTGCAGGGATCGTCGAGGTGAGCGAGGCTGCAGGGATCGGAGGGATGTGGCTGCAGGGATCCGGAGGGTGAGGTCTGGCTTCAGGGTTCGAGAGGTGAGGAGGCTGCAGGGATCGGAGGTGAGCGTGGCTGCTGGGATCAGAGGGAGTGAGCGTTGACTGCAGGGGATCGGAGGTGAGCGAGGTTGAGGCTGGAGGTGAGCTGGTGAAGGGTGGAGGTGAGCGAGGCTGCAGGGATCGGAAGGGTGAGAGTGCTGCAGGGATCGGAGTGAGCGTGGCTGCTGGGGATCGGGATGGTGAGAGTGGCTTGCAGGGACGGAGTGTGAGCGTTGGTGGCTGAGGGTTCGGAGGTTGAGAGTGGCTGCAGGGGATGGAGGGTGAGCGTGGTGCTGCAGGGGATGGGAGGTGAGGTGGTGCAAGGGTAGCGGGGTGAGCGTGGTCTGTGCAGTGGGCCTCGGAGGTGAGGTGGATGCTGGGGATGGAGGTGAAGGTGGTGTGGGATCGGAGGTGAGCGAGGTGCTGGGATCGGAGGGAGGGTGGCCTGGGGATCGGAGGTCGGTGGATGCATTGATCGGAGGTGGAGCGTGGCTGCTGGGATCGGAGGTGAGAGTGGTGTACAGGGATCGGAGGGGGGTGGGTGCAGGGATCGGAGGAGTGAGTGGTGCTGGGATCGGAGGTGAGCGTGGTGCTGGGATCGGAGGTGAGGTGGCTGCTGGGATGGAGGTGGAGGTGGCTGCTGGATCGGAGGGCTGGAGAGTGGCTGCATGGATCGGAGGTGAGTGTGGGTGCAGGGATTCGGAGGTGAGGTGGCTGCAGGGATGGAGGGTGAGATAGGGCTGCAAGAGGATCGGTTGGTGAGCGTGGGGCTGGGATCGGAGGGTTGGAGGTGGCTGCGGGATCGGAGGTGAGCGTGGCTGCAGGGATCGGAGGTGGAGGGTTGGCTGAGGGATCGGGATGAGCGGAGCGGTCTGCAGGGACCGGGGTGGACGTGTTGCAGGGATCGGAGGTGTGCGTGGTGGGGGATCGGGAGGTTTTTGACAAGTGCTGAGGATCGAGGTGAACGTGGCTGCAGGGATCGGAGGGAGGTGGCTGCAGGGCATCGGAGGTGGAAGTTTGGCTGCAGGATCGGAAGGTGAGCTTGGCTGCAAGGGATCGGAGATGAGCGAGGCGCAGGATCGGAGTGGTGAGGTGGCTGCAAGGATCGGAGGTGAGCTCGTGGCTGCTGGATCGGAGGTGAGCGTGGGTGAGGGATCGGAGTGTGCGCGAGGCTGCAGGGATCGGAGTGTTGTGCGTGGCTGCGGGACCGGGAGGTTGAGCTGTGGTGCAGGGATGGGAGGTGAGCGTGGCTTGCAGGGATGGGAGGTGAGCATGGCCTGCAGGGATCGGATGTGAGCGGGGCTGCAGGGGATCGGGGTGAGCGTTGGTTTCAAGGGATCGGAGGTGAGCGTGGTGCTGGATCGGAGGTGAGCGAGCGCGCTGCAGGGTTCGGAGGTGAGGTGGTTGCAGGGACGGAGGTGAGGGGCTGGGGATTCGGAGTGAGCGTGGCTGCAGGGGATCGAGGGAGCGTGGATGAGGGATCGGAGGTGAGATGGACCTGCAGGGATCGGAGGTGAGCGTGGCTGCTGGGATCGGAGTGTGAGCGGGGCTTACAGGGATGATCGGAGGGTGGAGCGAGGGCTTGCAGGGTCGGAGGTGAGCGTGGGGGTGCACGGGTCGGAGGTGAGCGTGGCTGACTGGGATCGGGGTGAGAGTTGGATGAGGGATCGGAGGTTAGCGTGGCTGTAGGGATCGGAGGTGAGCGTGGCTGCAGGGACGGAGGGGTGAGCGTGGCTGCAGGGATTCGGAAGTGAGCGTGGCTGCGGGATCGGAGGGTGGAGCGTGGATGCAGGGATGGGACGGTGAGGTGGCTGCAGGGAATGGGAGGTGGCGTCTGGCTGGCAGGGTTGGGAGGTCGGAGCGTGGGTGCAGGGATGGGAGGTGAGAGTGGCCTGCAGGGATCGGAGGTGAGGTGCTGAGGGATCGAGGTGAGCGAGGCTGAGGGATCGGAGGTGAGCTGTGTGTAGGGATCGGAGGTGAGCGTGGCTGCAGGGAGGAGTGGTGAGCGTGGCTGCAGGGATCGGAAGGGTGAGCGTGGTCTGCAGGGATGGGAGGTGAGCGTGGCTTGCAGGGATCGGAAGGTGAGAGAGGTGCAGGGATCGGATGTGAGGTGGCTGCAGGGTCGGAGGGAGGTGGTTGCAGAGATCGGAGGTGAGCGTGGTGAGGTGGGACGGAGGTGAGGTGGCTGCAGGATGGAGGTTAGGTGGATAGCAGGGATCGAGGTTGAGCGTTGGCTGCAGGGATCGGAGGTGAGTGAGGCTGGCTGGGATCGGAGGTGAGGGTGGTGCGGCGAGTCGGAGGTGAGCGTCGGCTGCTAGGGAGGGAGGTGAGCGTGGTGCAGGGATCGGTGTGAGGTGGCATTGCAGGGATCGGAGGTGTGCGGTGGCTGCAGGGAATCGGAGGTGAGCGTTGCCGTCAGTGATCGGAGGGGAGGTGAGCGTGGCTGCAATGATCGGAGGTGAGCGTGGCTGCAGGGGATCGGAGCGAGGTGAGCGTGGCCTGCAGGGGATCGGAGTGTGAGCGTGGCTGTTGGGATCGGAGGTGAGAGTGGCTGGGTGATCGGAGTGTGAGCGGGGTGCCAGGGATCTGAGGTGAAGCGTCAGGCTGCAGGGATCGGAGGGGTGCGTGGCTGCAAGGATTGAGGTGAGCGTGGTGGTTGCAGGGATCGGGTGGTGAGCGTGGTGCTGGATCGGAGGTGGAGGTGGGCTGCGGGATCGGAGAGCGTGAGCGAGGCTGCAGGGATCTGAGGTGAGCGTGGTTGCAGGGAACGGAGGTGAGCGTGGCTGCGGGATCTGAGGTGAGGGTCATGTTTGCAGGGAGTAGGAGTGTAGAGCGTTGGCTTGCAGGGATCGGAGGGTGAACAGTGGCTGCAGCGTTGGAGGTGAGCGAGGTGCCTGCAGGGATTCTGAGGTGAGGTGGTTGAAGGGAGCGGAGGTGAGCGTGGCTCTGGGATAGGTGGTGAGAGTGCTGCCGGGATCGGAAGGTGAGCGAGGCTGCAGGATCTGTGGTGAAGGTTAGGTTCGAGGGTTCGGAGGTGAGCGTGGTGCTGGGTTCGGAGTTGAGGTGGTGACTGGGTCGGAGGTGAGCGTGGTGCAGGGCATGGTGGGGAGCGTGGACTGCTGAGGATCGGAGGTTGAGCGTTGGTGTGGGGATCGGAGGTGGAGAGAGGGTTGAGGAACGGAGGTGAGTGAGCCGTGGCTGCAGGTGATCGGAGGTGAGAGAGGCTGCAGGGGATGGAGTGAGGTGGCTGCGGACCGGAGGTTGAGCGTGGCTGCAGGGACGGAGGTGAGCGGGCTAGAGATCGGAGTTGAGCGTGTGCAGGGATCGGAGGTGAGCGTGGCTGAGGGATCGGAGGTCAGCGTGGTGCATTGATCGGAGGTGAGGTGGCTGGGGATCGGAGGTGAGAAGTGGCTGCAGGGATCGGGGGTGGAGCTGGGTGCTGGGATGGAGGTGAGGGGTGGCTGTGGGATCGGAGTGAGGTGGCTGCTGGGATCGGAGGTGAGGCTGGTGCTGGGGATCGGAGGTGAGAGTGGCTGAGGGATCAGAGGTGAGTTGTGGGTGCGGGAACGGAGGTGAGAGTGCTGCAGGATCGGAGGTGAGCGTGGTGCAGGGATGGGGGTGAGGCGGCTGCAGGATCGGATGGTGAGCGTGGTGCCACGGGATCGGAGGTAGAGCGTGGCTGCAGGGATCGGAGGTGGAGCGTTGGCTTGCAGGGTCGGCGGTGAGCGTGGCTGCAGGGATCGGAGGTTGGAAGGTGGTGCAAGGGATCGGTGGGTGAGTGTGGCCGGCTTGCAGGGGATCGGAGGTGAGCGAGGGCTGCAGGGACCGGAGGTTGCGAGCGAGGATGGAGGGACGGAGGTGAGCGAGGCTGCAGGGGAACGGAGGTGAGCGAGGCTGCAGAGACGGAGGTTGAGGTGGGCCTGCAGGGATCGGAGGTGAGGTGGTGCAGGGGATCGGAGGTCGGGGTCGAGCGTGGCTGTGCATGGATCGGGGTAGGTTGAGCGTTGGCATGCAGGGAACGGAGGTGAGGTGGCTGCAGGGATGGAGAGTGAGCGATGGCTGAGGGAATCGGAGGGAGCGTCGGCTGCAGGGATCGGAGGTGAGCGCAAGGTGGCCCAGGGGGGATCGGAGGTCAGCGTGGCTTGCATTGATCGGAGGTGAGCGTTGCTGCAGTGATCGGAGGTGAGGTGGTTGGAGGGGATCGGAGAGGTGAGGGTGGCTGCAGGGATCGGCGGTGAGATAGGCTGAGGGGATGGAGGTGAGCGTGGGGTGCAGGATCGGAGGTGAGCGTGTTGTGAGGGATCGGAGGTGAGCGTGGCTGCAGGGATCGGAGGTGAGTGGCTGAGGGATCGGAGATGAGCGAGGCTGCAGGGGACCGGAGGTGACGTGGCTGCAGGGATCGGGGTGAGCGTGGTGCAGGGATCGGAGGTGGACCGTGGGCAGGGATCGGAGGTGTGCGTGGGCTGAGGGATGGAGGTGACGATGGCTGAGGGATCGGAGATGATGCGAGGTGCAGGGTATCGGAGGTGGAGCGTGGCTGCAAGGATCGGGGTGAGCGTGGATTGCAGGGTATCGGAGGTGAGCGTGGCTGCAGGGATCGGAAGTGTGAGCGAGGGTGCAGGGATCGGAGGTGTGCGTGGCTGCGGGGACCGGATGTGGAGGTGGCCTGCAGTGGAAGGGAGGTGAGCGTGGCTGAGGGATGGGAGGTGAGAATGTGCAGGGATGATGTGAGCGTGGCTGCAGGGATCGGAGGTGCTGGTGGCTGCAGGCGGATTCGGAGGTGAGCGGGTGCAGGGATCGGAGGTTGAGCGTGGCTGCGGGACGGAGGTGAGCGGGCTGCTGGGATCGGAGGTGGTGGTTGCTGCAGGAGATCGAGGTGAGCGTGGTGCAGGGATCGGAGGTGAGAGTGGCTGAGGGATCGCTGAGGTGAGCGTGGTGCTGGATCAGGAGGTGAGCGTGGTCAGGGGATCGGTGGGGAGACGTGGCTGCAGGGTCGGAGGTGAGCGTGGTGCAGGGACGGAGGGTGAGCGTGGCTGCTGGGATCGGAGGTGAGAGTGGGCTGCAGGGATCGGAGGGGTTAGCGTGGTGTAGGGATCGGAGGTGAGCGTGGTGTGAGCGTGGCTGAGGGACGAGGTGAGTCTGTGCAGGGATCGAGGTGAGGGTGGTTTAGAGGGGATCGGAGGTTGAGCGTGGTGCAGGGATGGGAGGTGAGCGTGGCTGCAGGGATGGGAGGTGAGCGTTGGCTGAAGGATGGGAGGTGAGCAGTGGGTGCAGGGTTGGGAGGTGCGAGTGGTGCAGGGATCGGAGGTGAGGTGGTGCAGGGCAGGGATCGGAGGTGAGCGAGGTGAGGGATCGGAGGTGAGGTGGCTGTAGGGATCGGCAGGTGAGCTGGTGCGGGACGGGAGGGAGCGTGGATGCCAGGATCGGTTGGGGGAGGGTGAGCGTGGTTGCGGGCTCGGAGGTGAGCCGTGCTGCAGGGATCGGGTGAAGCTTGGTGCCAGGGATCGGAGGTGAGGTGGCTGCAGGGATGGAGGTTAGCGTCTGGTGTAGGGATCGGAGGTTGAGCGTGGCTGCAGGGACGGAGGTGGCGTGGTGGTGAGGGATCGGTGGTGAGCGTGGCTTCGGGATCGGGTGAGCGGTGCAGGGATCCGATCGGGAGCGTGGTGCAGGGATCGGAGGTGAGCGTGCTTGCAGGGGATCGGAGATGTGAGCGTTGCAGCAGTGATCGGAGGAGGTGACTTGGCTGCTAATGATCGGAGGTGAGGAGGATGGCTGCGAGTGAGTGGAAGGTTGCGTGGTGAGGGATCGGAGGTGAGCGTGGTGCGGGATGGGAGGTTGAGTGTGGCTGCAGGGATGGAGGTGTGGTGGCTGTGGGATCGGTGGTTGAGAGTGTGAGGGATCGGAGGTGAGCGAGGCTGCAGAGGATCGGGGAGGTGAGCGTGGCTGCAAGGCGATCGGAGGTGAGCGTGGCTGCAGGGATCGGAGGTGTGGCGTGGGCTGTAGGGATCGGAGGTAGAGCGTGGCTGCAGGGATCGGAGGTGAGCGTGGCCTGCTGGGATCGAGGGTGCGATGGTGAAGGGTCGGGGTGAGCGTGGGTCAGGGATCTGAGGTGAGCGTGGCTGTAGGGATGGGACGGTCGAGCGTGGGGGCTGCAGGGATCGGAGGTGAGGCGAGGATGCAGGGATCTGGGTGAGGTGGTTGCAGGGTCGGAGGTGAGCGTGGCTGCAGGGAGTGGAAGGTTGGACAGTGGCTGCAGGGATTGGAGGTGTGGAGCGAGGCTGCAGGGGTGTTTGAGGTGAGCGTGGTTGCAGGGGATCGGAGGTGAGAGTGGCTGTGGGATCGGAGGTGTGAGTGGCTGCAGGGATCGGAGGTGAGCGAGGGGGGGGACTGCAGGGATCTGAGGTGAGCGTAGGTTGCAGGGATCGGTGGTGAAGCGTGGTTGCAGGGATCGGATGGGTGTTGCGAGGGCGGTGGAGGGATCTGAGGTGAGCGTTGGTTTGCAAGGGATCGGAGGTGAGCGTGGCTGCTTGGATTGGCTAGTGACAGTGTTGAGAGGAGAGAGTTGTCAAAAGATTCGGAATTCGGATCGAAAACGCATGATTACAAGCTACAAAACAGATCCAAAACAGCAGAAGCGGTTGCGTTTTTGGATCTGCTTTTCGAATGCAGTTTTCAGTGGTAAAAAAACGGATCCGTAAAATGGATCGAAAACGTCATGTGAACAAGCCCTATGGTATAATTGGCCTGTAAATTTCGTAATTGTAAAGTGCTGCGGAATTTGTTGGCACTATATAAATAATGATTATTACTATTATTTGTTCTGCAGGTGGCTGTGATGCCCGTTTTATATAGATTTCTATATTTTTTTTTTAAGTCTAAAAAATTTTTTTTAATACAATTTGCTTTGCATTGCAATTTTATAACAACTAACATAACAAATTTTTCAGCTTTTATTAATACCATTTTGGGATTACCAAAAAGATGCAATTTTAGTATTGGGTATTTTTAAAGCATTTATTTTTGAAAAAAATATTTTTCAAGAAAAAAATGTTTTCGTATTTTCAGTTTTTTTGTATTTATAAAAATGTATTTAGCTATTTTTCCAGTAATATTTATGTCCCTCTGAGGATTTGAAGATCTGCAGTACTTCTGTACTGTTGTATATTGTCAATTTAGTAATCTCCTCTTACACCCTTCATTAGACCCCCAGCTGGCATGCTTACTGAACAGCATGCTTCATAAAGACAGAATGTTCAGCTATTAAACATTACTTTCTGTCATATCTGTAATTTGTAAATTTGCTACACTGTAAAAAAAGCTGAACGACATCCAGTAAGTGTAGTGATTCCATCATTTTAGCCTAGGGTCGTAGGGGGCTACAGCTGCAATACAAAGTCATACAATGAGTTACATGCTGTCTCGTGGAGTGCAACTGTCACTGCTAAAATCAATCAGTAGTGCTATAAAAAGTCTCAATGTAGCCCATGCCTAATTGAAAACTGGGTCACCACTCCCTTTGTCAATAGGATGTGTGTGAGGTTAAGCTATGTGGTGCGATATGCAGTTTTGAAATTGATTGATAAATGGAAAAAAAATAAAAAATTATGTGAAAAAATAAAAGCAGCAGAGATATAGACAGATTTGCCAAAGTGAATAAAACTAACCACAAAATATTATTTAATTGTATAAACAATAAAAAGATTAAAACTGAGAAAAATAACATCTATGTTAGTATGCAAAGTGATGAGGTAAATTCTAAATGTAATGTCTTCTGTCGAACCTGTAATAAATCACCAGGTGCAGATGGAATATACCCCTGTGTTCTAAAGGAATTAAGAAATGTGCTAGACTGGTCCCTATTACTTATATTTACAGGATATAGTAACACGGTATGTTTCCTGACTGGCACATAGCAAATGTGGTGCCAATATTAAAGGTGTCAAAAAATGATCCTGGAAACTATGGGCCGGTATGTTTAAGGGGTTTTCTCACTCCAATGCTTCACGATATGCAATCAAACTCTATGGTAGGAATATTCCTTTATTTGAAGCAGTTATTGTCAGGCTGCTGCAGCCAAGATCAGGAGGTGTATCAAATGGGCAAAGATGAACACAACCCAAGCATCATTTTACCAATATACAAATCACTAGTCAGAAAACTATATATTAGATACTGAGCACAGTTTCGGGCACAGGGTTCACATGAAAGACAGAGCTTGAGCTGGTTCTAAGATGGCAACAAACATAATAAAAGGAATGAGTGGACTGAAATATAAAGAAAAATTGTCAAAATGAGAGTTGTTTAGTTCTGAGAAAGGATGGCTGCAGGGTGACTTAATAAATATGTATGAATATATGAAGGGTCAATATAGGGACTTCTCCAATGATCTATTTATACCCAAGGCTCTATCCACATCAAGGAGGCATTCTCTATGTCTAGCAGTGGTATACGGATGAGAGGTTGGAGAGCTAATCCACATCAGGCAGGACATCATCTGTGGCATGTCCTGTGCGCAGGCCTGGATCCGAAGCATATTTTCAACTGTATGCACATCCTCAGGTATAGACAGCTTGATGCAGCTATGTTTCACGTTTACTGCGCTGCTGCATCTTCTGGGAGTTCACCTATCTACCTATCTTTGTTCGTGGCATGCCTGTATACTATATGGGAACACAAGTCTTAACTAAAGCTGGGTGCACAGATTGGAACCCTATAGCCATCCAGTGGTAATAACCACCTTTTCACTGGATGGCTATGGGGCTCCCATCTGTGCACCCAGCTTTGGTGCACTATGGATGGAGAGTTTGTACAGAGGTGGGAATTCACATGGAAGTGCTGGAAAAGTGAGGAGCCTAACATGTTTTGAGTGGTAAATTCTGCTGGGACAAGTCATGGCCGTGAGAATTTTAAGAAAGTAGAAGTCCAGCAGCACAACTTTCAAGGAATAATGGATGCCTCTAGCCCCTGAGTCCACAGAGCACAATATACTCAAAATCCATGGATAGGAGACAGCATCCAGCGGGTTAGAAATGTAAAAAAAAGATTTCTTTATTTCTCCAAATAATATGCATTGCATGTTGGTGTTATTTGGAGGAATAAAGCAATATTTTTTCTACATTTGTAACCCACTGGATGCTGTCTCAATTCCATGGATTTTAAGGCTGGGAGAATTTATCATGGCAGTCTGGACCGAATGGAGAAGAAAAGGGAAAGAGAACCACTCCAATCAGAGAAGACGCCTCCTGTGAGTCCCTGGATGTCAGTGTTTATTTTGCTTCTTTGTTGGTCAGTGCTGTAGTCACTATCATGTGATTGTAACCTAAGCTGGTACCTGACTACCACGTGAGCACTTCTTGGCTGTATTGTAGGTTATATCTGTGCTTGTATAGTGGCAGTATGTACTTGTCCCTGATTGTAAAAGCGAGTGCACACTTGTACCTAACTTTTTAATTAGGGGTTTCTCTGCGCCTCTTTTACTTTCTTGCTTGTTTTTATAGTGTTGTTTATTTTAGAAAGTGGTGAGATGCGTGACCAAGGCAAAACCTGGAGGCAAATATTGTATGTGGACTGGTGGGTGTTTCGTGCCAGGGCGGATTTTTAGTCCCAGGCGAGCTCTGTCTATGAGAAGCAGCAAAAGACTCATAGGCCTGGGTGCTTGGGCTCTTCTACCCACAGACACCGTGGCCCAATATTTCAACAATCGGTTCCCTACTTGAAGTGACAAATGTCTACGGTGTAGCACACTGCAGACATTTAGAAGGAATTATCCAATAGAAGAAAATTTATTTCAAATATAGCCATAGAAAAACAAGTTATACAGCCAAAGTGTATGTTCCCTCTTACCCCCTCTCCCCCCCAAAAAAAATGTTGTGGGGTGAACAGGGAAAAATGCCATTGTGCCTTTTGTTTTATGGGTTTAATTAACTTATCTGTATTCTGCGGGTCAGTATAAGGGCAACATTATCACTACTACATAGTGACTAATACCATCATAATAGTACTGACTAAACCAGTATACCAAGACCAATAATACCAATAACAACAATATACAAAAAACAAATAATACCGCTACATATCACTACTATATAATGACTAATACCACCTTAATGTTACTGACCAAACCAGTATACCAAGACCAAGAATATCAATATTGTATCAACAATATACAAGCACCTAATTACACTGTCACATTATGACCACATATTACCACCATAAACGATCTGAATACTACCGCCGTACTGTTATTGTATATTATCTGATACACTAAGACAACAATTAACACCATACAGAGACCAAAGATAGCAGTGTACACAGGCTCTGCACACATAAGTGAATACAGTGCAGTTATATTTAGGGACTCACAAGTGATGTCTTATCTGAGAGTCTGTAACAGTCTGTGGACGTGGATCCTCTGGACCACCGCAAGCGAGGGTGTTAGCCACGCCAGGGAGTGGAATCTAAGTAAGTCCGGTTTTCACCAGAGCCCGCCGCAAAGCGGGATGGACTTGCTGCGGCGGATTGCTACCAGGTCGCTACCCCTGACATGACTTGCTTGCGGTGGCAGCCGAGGTGTTGCATGGTACAGAATCGTGAAGCAGGCTCGTAGTCGAGGACAGGCAGAAGGTCAGGACAGGCGGCAATGGTTTATGGTAAAAGGACGGAGGCAGAAGGTACGGTACACAGTAGACAAACAAGATACTTGGGAACGCTTCCTCTTAAGGCACAGGACACTATCGATTCGGCAGGGTAACACAGAAGGGGCAGGACTTAAATAGGGTCAGCGGCTGGTGCAACCAATAACCGGCGCGCTGTACCTTTAAATTTAGCTGCAGGACCACGTGCGCCCTAGAGGGCGAGCGTGCACCCATCCAGCAGCAGGAACGCGCGCCGGGACGGGAACAGGAGCGCGGCGATGAAAGGGCAGATCAGAGCTGCAGGAGCTTCGGAGGTGCGGGTGTGCCTGCCACCCGATACGGGGGCAGCGGACACACTTGTAACAGTACCCCCCTTAGGCCTCCCCTCTCCCTGGCCCGCAAGAACCTAGACAAGAGACCCCAGTCCAGAATTTTATCCTCCCTCTCCCACGACCTTTCCTCTGGCACAAACCCCTTCCAGTCGACCAAGAAAAAATATCTCCTCCTAACCGTTTTCATGGCCAAAATTTCCTTGACGTTAAAAACATTGGTGGAGTCAGCTACGGGAGACGGGGGAACCGGTTGAGGATGACCGGTTTCAGTAGGGAGACATGGAAGGAGTTTGGGATGCGCATAGTAGGAGGGAGCCGGAGTTTGTAGGCCATAGGACTGATGCGCCTCAGGACTTCAAAGGGACCTAAAAAATGGGGTCCAAGCTTGTAGCTAGGGATTTTAAAACGGACATACCTGGCAGACAGCCATACTCTATCACCAGGAACAAAGGATGGAGGGGGTCTTCTCTTTTTGTCCGCTTGAACCTTCATGCGAGCAGGGGCCTGAAGCAGAGATTGACGCATCTCCTTCCAAATGGCAGAAAGGTCGCGGACCATATTGTCCACAGCAGGAACATCAGAGGAGGCGGAGGACAGCGGAAGGGGGGGGCCGGGGATGCCGACCAAAGAAGACAAAGAAGGGGGATGCCCCGGCGGAATCAGATTCCAGAGAGTTGTACGAAAATTCCACCCATGGTAACAGACCGGACCAATCATCTTGTCTAGCGGATACGAAATGGCGTAGATAGGTACCCAACACCTGGTTCACTCTTTCCACCTGTCCATTAGAATGCGGGTGGTACGCGGAAGAGAAGTCCAGTTCTACTTGTAGTAGCGAGCAGAGGCCTCGCCAAAATCTATAGACAAATTGAACTCCCCGATCCGAAACAATATGTTGGGGAAGTCTATGCAGCCGGAAGATATCCTTAAAAAAGAGGTTGGCGAGTCGAGGAGCAGAGGGAAGACCAGGCAGGGGAATGAAGTGCGCCATTTTGGAAAAATGGTCAGTGACCACCCAGAGAACCGTATTCCCATCAGAGAAAGGAAGATTGGTGATGAAGTCCATGGCAATGTGGCCCCAGGGACTGCTAGGTACCGGGAGAGGCTGGAGTAACCCCGCAGGTCTGAGTTGAGGTGACTTGTTGCGGGCACAGGTGGTAGAGGCTTCCACAAACTCTTTCACATCTTTAGCAAGGTCAGGCCACCAGTAGAACCGGGAAATGAGGGAGCAAGACCTCCAAACCCCAGGGTGTCCAGCTGTGCGAGAGCAATGACCAGATTTCAGAACCCTCAACCGAAGTGCAGGGCGTACATATGTCTTGCCCGGGGGTACACGTGTGAGGTTAATGGGGGCTGCGGATACCAGACGTTCTGGTGGTACGATGTGCCATGGAGAGACCTCTTCTTCTCCACTGACATCGGAGGCACGAGAGAGGGCATCCGCCTTGACGTTCTTCTCTGCCAGTCGGAATTGTATAACGTAATTGAACCGGGAGAAGAACAGAGACCACCTTGCTTGGCGTGGGTTCAGACGTTGCGCTGTCTGGAGGTAGAGGAGATTTTTGTGATCAGTGTAGATAGTCACGGGAAATCGAGCACCCTCCAGGAGGTGGCGCCATTCCTCCAGAGCAAGCTCAATGGCCAGAAGCTCTCGACCCCCGATGGTATAGTTCCTCTCCGCAGGTGAAAATGTCCTGGAAAAGAATCCACAGGTCCGAATCTTGCCCTTGGGCCCCTTTTGGGTGAGGACCGCCCCAGCCCCTACGGAGGAGGCGTCAACTTCTAAAAAGAAGGGTTTCTCGGCATCAGGTCGAGACAACACAGGAGCGGAGGCGAAAGCTGCCTTCAATTTAGAAAAGGCCTCTTCGGCGGCCGGTGGCCACAGTTTCGGATTGGCATGCTTCTTGGTGAGAGCCACAATCGGTGCCACCAAAGTCGAAAAATGCGGGATAAACTGCCTGTAATAATCTGCAAAGCCCAAGAAGCGTTGTATGGCCCGGAGGTCAACGGGTCGTGGCCACTGTAGAATGGGGGAGAGTTTAGTGGGGTCCATCTGCAGACCCTTGTCCGAGATTATATATCCGAGGAACGGGAGGCTGGTCTGGTGGAACAGGCACTTTTCCAGTTTGGCATTGAGGTTGTTCTCGTGCAGGCATTTCAGGACCTGGTGCACATGCGACTTGGGGGCCTCCAGATCAGGTGAAAAAATCAAGATGTCATCCAGGTAGACAACTATGCAGAAATACAGGAGGTCTCGGAAAATGTCATTGACGAATTCCTGGAAGACTGCTAGAGCGTTGCACAAGCCGAAGGGCATCACAAGATACTCGAAGTAGCCATCCCGAGTATTGAAGGCCGTCTTCCACTCGTCACCCTCCCAGATCCGGACGAGATTATAAGCCCCCCGCAAATCCAACTTGGTAAAGACTTTAGCTCCCCGGAGACATTCAAAGAGTTCTGTGATCAACGGTATAGGATAGCGGTTTTTGATGGTGATCTTGTTGAGACCGCGGTAGTCGATATACGGTCACAGGGAACCCCTCCTTTTCTGTACAAAGAAGAAACCGGCCCCAGCCGGAGAAGTGGATTTACGGATGAAGCCTTTTTGTAAATTTTCCTCAATGTAGGCCGACATTGCCTGAGTCTCAGGTACGGAGAGCGGGTAGAACCTACCCCGGGGTGGATTAGTCCCAGGCAGTAGGTCTATAGGGCAATTGTAAGGACTATGAGGAGGAAGTGTCTCTGCTTGCTTCTCTGAGAAGACATCCTGAAAATTTTGATACGGTTGCAGCAGGCCAGATAGCGGCTTGAGGAGATGACTGTGGAGACTGGGGACACCCGGGGAGGTGCTGATAGGCACCGAGACTGGCAGTCCCCGATCCCAACGCAAAACTTCACCCGTCTTCCAGTCGAGCATAGGGGCGTGACGTTGCAGCCAAGGAAGCCCCAGAAGAACAGCCGAGGAAGAACGGGGTCGCATGAAGAATGCGATCCTCTCCCTGTGCAAAACTCTTACTTGAAGGACCACTGATTCAGTCCGGAAGAGGATGGAGTCACTCAATAGCTCACCACTGACGGACGAGATGACCAAGAGTTGGTCTAAGCGGACCACCGAGAGACGATACTTGGCCACCAAAGAAGCATCTATAAAGTTCCCAGCAGATCCAGAATCCAGGAAGGCAGCCACTTGGAACGGGATTCTGGAATTGTTTGTGATAAGAACCGGGAGCATGAGCCATGAGAGGGATGTTCACACCTAGGACGCCTTCCCATGAAGCTTAGGAGCGGCGGTTTCCGGACGATGTGAAAGGAGCGGACAAACCCCTGCGGAAATGTTCAGGGGATCCGCAGTAGAGGAACAAGTCATCTCGGACTGGGCCCTGGGGGACCGGGAGGTCCCCCCAGGGGAGTGGGGTTGGGCCCCCCGAGCCGCTGTGGGCCCCGTTAGGCAGTGCCGTCTCTCCCCCGGCCCGGCCGCGCATCCGTTCACTGGACGCCCGGACCCGCGTACCCGACGCCCAGAAGACCCAGCCCGGGAGTTTGGGGACAAATGTCCCCGTCTCCGGGGCTGCGCAGTGTCGCGGACAACAGCACCACTAGCGCTGCGCTCCGCTGATCTCCCCGGCAGGCTGAACGCATTAGGCCTTCAGCCTGCCGGGCGCCGTGCCCCTACTGTTGACTAGGCGCGCGTGACAGTCACTCACTTCACCGCGTCCGCCAATGCAGGAGGGCGCCAGTACGGATCCGGCGGGGAGCTCGAGCGTACCGGGACCTGCCGGGAGCCGGAGCGTGGAAGCCGGAGCCAGGGTAAGTTGGCTGGTTGGTTTTTTTTTAACGATCTAAGAGGTGGGGGGCCCTGGCTCTATTGGGGGCCCCTGGCTACTATGGGGGCCCGCTGACTCACTCAGAGGGCCCCTGACCTACTAAGGTGGGGGCCCTGGCTACTATGGAGGGGGGCCCCTGGCTACTAAGGGGGGCCCCTGACTACTAAGGGGGGCCCCTGGCTACTATGGGGGGCCCCTGACTACTAAGAGGGCCCCCGGCTAGTCTAGGGGGGGGCCCCCTGGCTACTAAGGGGGGGGCCCTGGCAACTAAAGAGGGGGGAGGAGATGGGGGGGGCCCATGACTAATAATAGGGGCCCATGACTACTAAGGAGAGGCCCAGACTACTAAGGGGGGGGGGGGCCCTGGCTACTAAGGGGGTGGGCGCCTGACTACTAAGGGGGCCCCTGACTACTATGGGGGGCTCCCAGGCTACTATGGGTGCCCCTTACTACTAAGAGGGGCCCCTGACCTACTTAGGTGGGCCCCTGGCTACTAAGGGTGGGAGGCCTGACTACTAAGAGGGGCCCCAGACTACTAAGGGGGGTGCCACAGGCTACTAAGGGGTGGGGGGGGCCTGGCTACTAAGGGGGGTTTGGGCCCTGGCTACTAAGACAAAGAAAGGGGGGCCCAGACTACTACTAAGGGGGGGGGGGCCCTGGCTACTCTATGGGGGGGGGGGGGGGCCCCCCTGACTACTAAGGGGAAGGGGGGGCCCTGACTACTAAGGGGGTGGGCCCTGACTACTAAGGGGGGCCCCTGACTACTAAGGGGGGGCCCCTGACTACTAAGGGGGGGGGGCCCTGACTACTAAGAGGGGGGGGCCCTGGCTACTATGGGTGGCCCTGGCTACTATGGGGGGCCCTGGCTACTATGGGGGGCCTTGGCTACTAATGGGGGCCCTGGCTACTAAGGGGGGCCCCTGGCTACTATGGGGGGCCCCTGACTACTAAGAGGGGCCCCTGATTACTAAGGGGGGGGCCTGGCTACGATGGGGCCCTGCTTACTATGGGGGGCCCCTGGCTACTAACGGGGGCCCTGACTACAAGGGGGCCCCTGACACTAAGGGGGCCCTGGCTACATAGGGGGCCCTGCACAAATGGGAAGGCCCTGGCTACTAATGGAGGGCCCTAGACTACTAAGGGGGCCCTGACACTAAGGGGGCCCTGGCAACTATGGGGGCCCTGACTACTAAGGGGTGCCCTGTCTTCTTAGGGGGGCCCTGGCTACTAAGGGTGGCCCTGGCTACTAAGGGGCCCTGCTACTAAGGGGCCCTGACTACTAAGAGGGGTCCCCTGACTACTAAGGGGGGCCCCTGACTACTATGGGAGGCCCTGACTACTAAGGGGGGCCCTGGCTACTAAGGGGACCTGACTACTAATGTGTCCCTGACTACTAACGGGCCCCTGACTACTAAGGGGGCCCCCTGACTAACAATAGGGGGGCCCTGCTACTAAGGGTGGCCCTGGCCTACCAATGGGGGCCCCTGAATTACATGGGGTCCCTGGCTTACTATGGGTGGCCCACTGACTCCTATGGGGAGTCCTGGCTACTATGGGGTGGCCCTGGCTACATGGGGGGCCCCTGACAACTATGAGGAGGCCTAGCTACTATGTGGGGGGCCTGACTACTAATGGAGGCCCTGACTACTAAGGGGCCCAGGCTACTATGGGGGCCATGTCTACTAGGGGGGCCCCTGGCTACTATTGGTGGGCCCCTGACTACTAATGGGGGGCTCTGCTTACCTATGTGGGGCCCTGACTACAAAAGTGGGCCCCCAGACTACATAAAGGGGGGCCCTGACTAAATAAAGGGGCCCCTGGCTACATAAATGGACCCTGACTACTAAAGGGGGGCCCCTGACTACATAAAGAGGGGCCCCTGCTATAAAAGGGGCCCTGACTAACTAAGGGAGCCCAGACTACCTAAAGGGGGGGCCCTGACTACCTACACACTAGCTAAAGGGGGCCCTGACATCCATACACACTAGCTAAAGGGGTGCCCTGACTTCCTGCACAATAGCTTAAAGGAGCCCCTAACTACCAGTATACTACCTAAAGAGACCCATAACTGCCTGTACACTCTCTAAAAGAGACCCCAAACTGCTGTATACTCCAAAAGGAGGCCTTAAACTGCTGTATACTATCTAAAGAGACCCTTAACTGCCTGTATACTCCCTAAAAAAGAGACCCCATAACTGCCTGTATACTCCTGCATTATCTCCAAGGGGGTTAGTCCTTTCCCCACACCATCCAAACCCCTAGGATACTAACCTACCAAGTTTATAGGCTGTACCCCTCCCTCGCACTCCCACCCCTGGGAAGTTTGTAGAGTAGGTGGGAATGGATAAAAGAGTGCAGGAAAATTGAGATGCTAAGATATTTGTGGTGTAAATTTCTTTCTGCAGGGATGAGGTTGTGTCCGGGACAATCATCATGGCGGTGTGGAACAGAAGCAGAAGAAAAGGGAATAAGAACGAACTCATGGAGAAGAGAACGACTCCTCAGATAGGACGTCTCTGTGAGTCCCTGGATGTAAGGGGTTATGTTACAATCTATATTGGATCAGTGTTGCATTTCACTGTAATTTGATGTGACCTGAAGCTGGTGTCTGACATCTATGTTGCTCTATCTGGCGGTGTTGTTGGTTATATTGGCATTAGTTTTAGTGCCAGTGTACATGTGTCCCGTGATTGACCCTGTGATAGGAGTTACACTTCTACTTTCTTGCTGGTGTGTAATTTTAGAAGGGGATGGTGAGGTGCGTGACCAATGGAAACGTGGTGAGGGAGAATTGTATGTGTGTGGATGGGGATATTGAAAGGGGATGGAGGGGGATATTGAATGTGGGAGGAGGGGATATTGTATGTGGGGGAGGGGGATATTGAAAGTGGGTGGAAGAGGGATATTGTATGTGGGTGGAGGGGGATAATTGTATGTGGGTGGTGGGGGAGATGTATGTTTGTGGTGGTGGATATTGTAAATGTGGTGGAGGGTGATATGTATGTGGTGGAGGGGGAATTGTAATGTGGGGGAGGGGGATAATGTATGTGGGTGGAGGGGGATATTGTATGTGGTGGAGGGGATATTGTATGTGGGTGGAAGGGGATATTGTATGTGTGTGGAGGAGATATTGTATGTGGTGGAGGGTATAAAGTATGTGGGTGGCGGGGATATTGTATGTGGGTGGAGGGGATAGTGTATGTGGGTGAAGGGGATAATGTAAGTGGGTGGAGGGGTAAAATTGTTGTTGGGTTGAGGGGGATATTGTAAGTGGGTGGAGGGGGATATGTATGTGGGTGGAGGGGAGATATTGTATGTGGGTGAGGGGGATATTGTATGTGGGTGAGGGGATATTGTATGTGGTGGAGGGGGATATGTATGTGGGTGGAGGGGGATATTGTATGTGGGTGGAGGGGGATAGGGGTATAGTGGGTGGAGCGGGATAGTGTATGTGGGTGAGGGGAATTTGTATGTGGGTGGAGGGGATATTGTATGAGGTGGAGGGGGATATTGTATGTGGTGGAAGGGGATATTGTAATTGGGTGGAGGGGGATAGTGTATGTGGGTGGAGGGGATATTGTATGGTGTGTGGAGGGGTGATATTGTTGTGGGTGGAGGGGATAGTGTATGTGGGTGGAGGGGATAGTGGTATGTGGGTGGAGGGGATAGTGTATGTGGGTGGAGGGGATAGTGTATGTGGGTGGAGGGGGATATTGTATGTGGGTGGAGGGGGATATGTATGTGGGGTGAGGGGATATGTATGTGGGTGCAGGGGAAATATTGTATGGGGTTGGAGAGGATATTGTATGTGGGTGGGAGGGGATGTTGGATGGAGCTACTTAGCCCTGTGTCTATGATAGGCTAACAGAACATATGTGCGATAAGACACGATATGCGACACACTATAGCTATTGTACTACAACCATACATACTGTTTTTTCACACACTGTATTATGTGGTAATAATGGCGCATTTTATGTCCGAGAGGCTCGGTAATATTTTTACGTACAAGTAGGGTGGGCCCCACCAATATCAAGGGTGGCCTCCCCCAGATCAACTCCCCTGTGGGCCCCAGACCCCCCAGTCCAACACTGGGAACAAGTTCTCCTCACGTCCTCGCATAAGTTCTTGCGGAGTCATGTGTCCTCTTTCCACTTGCATGGTCTCCTCCATGGAAGGCTGTGAAGGAGGCAGTGGAGGCTGAAAAACACCGAAGCAGGACGGGTATACGACGTGATTGGACTGGATCACGATCTTGAAGGATGCAAGAGTTATGGTTATGAGAGCTGTCCAATCCGGGTCGCCAGATGGATGAGCTGCTAATGAGACGGAGGGTCCGGGTGGAGAGGCATCCTTAAACATGAATGGAGAGGCCCTTCTTGAACGTGGCGCACAATGCTGCATCGTTCCAAGCCAACTCCGAAGCTACGGAGGCATTCCCTTGGTGCAGGTTCATAAGGCGGTCTCGGCAGACGATGAGCGGGTAGGCTCTTCGAAGACACTGCAGAACACCTCAGTAATGTCGCCAATCAGCGTGACCGGATTGCCTCGTTCCCAAGAGTGTTAGTCACCCAGGCGAGGGCTTTTCCTGAGAGGAGACAGACCACAAAGGCCACCTTGGACCTTTCCAGACGGGACCTGACAGCCATAAATTCCACGTGAGGAGCACTGAGTGATGAAGCCCTCTGCATGGCTTTGAGTCCCCATCAAACTTCGACGGCATGGAAACCGGAGTTTAGGGCCGGCAGACATCCCGAACGGTTGTCCACAGAGAGCACCGCAGCCGACTGCTTGCTGCTGCTAGTGGTTTGAGGAGCTGCTGCATCATAGTAGACAGTTTTGGTTAAAATGCTGCGCTTAGCTGCACCAATCTGCTTCGATGCTGGGCCAAACGATGGTGGTGATGTCAGAGACGCTCGTAGAGGGACCCTTGACGGGATCCATGGCCGCAACCATGTATCGGTCAGATGAAAGTGGATCCACGACCACCACAAGCGATGGAGTAAGCCACCAGCCAGAAGCGGAATCAAGTAGGTCCGGTTTTCACCAAGCCTGCCGCAAAGCGGGATGGACTTGCTACCATGGTCTCTACCACCTGACGGGACTTGCTTGGCGGGACAGCCGAGGTTGTTAGCATAGTACAGAATTCAAGAAGCAGGCTTTTAGTTGGGGACAGGCAGAAGGTCAGGACGAGCGGCAATGGTTCATGGTCAAGGGACGGAGGGCAAAAGTAACTGGTACACATAGACAAACAAAATACTCGGGAACGTTCCTGTCCAAGGAACATAGGGCACTATCGATTTGGCATGGTAACACAGAAGGGCAGGACTTAAAAAGGGTCAGGCGGCCGATGCAACAACTAAAATCGAATCACCCACGCACGGCTGTCCCTTAATTTAATCTGCAGTATCGCTGCGCGCGCGCTCTAGCAGCAGGGAGCAGCGTGACCGGGACGGGAACAGGAGCGCGGTGAGGCAAGTGCAGATCAGAGCTGCGGGCGCTGCGGAGGTGCGGGTGTGCCTGCGACTGGATACAGGGGCCGCGGGGACACCCGTAACAGAGTCATTCTCTCTTTACTTTCTTCATCCAGTCCAGACCATCATGACGTCTTCTCTTGGGAGTAGCTTAGGCCCAGCCAGTTCTGATGGTGCCAATGGCTCAGTTCTGTCTCAATGCAGTGCCGCGGTAAGGTCCATATTTGTGTCTCAGTCAAAAATGGCATGGCCAGAAAAGGAGGAGTTTGTAGACCCTTCCAGGGGTGGGTGGGGGCGTGTAGGGGGCTGCCATGTGGGCCAGCCCATCACGGATATAAGCAGGAGCTCCGGGGTGTCTATGTTTGCTTTCAGGAGGGGGTACCTACGATCAGCATTCCCGGAGCATCCACACAGAAGCAAGGCCACAATAGCCCCCCATGTGGGCCCAGAACCAAGCCAACTGCAGGTAACTGGACACATCTTACTGCCTTTGTTTGTAACCATACTTTATGTTTGCACCTCTGACCAATATCTGTATAGTATTGTATATATTTGTCTAGTGTGCCCTCCAAGGCGAATTAAATCTATAAACTTTAATCTGAGCAGTCTGTCTTGATAATTGAAGTCACCCGCCTTATACTCGGTCTATAATATATAGCTACCCCCAAGGCTGGTTCCTGGCCTTGTTATAAGTCGGTAACGGACCAGTCTTATAACCAAACGAGAAACTGGTGGCAGTTTATTGGCCTGGCAGAGCGCCGTTTAACCAGCGTGGGTAAACGGATCTCTCCCAGCCGTTCAGGATTGTGTACGAGTAGGGTGTCCTCTCGCCCGCCCTGGGTCTTCCTTTGCCCCTGTGGACAGGGGTTAACAGAATCAGTATCTGGCTGACCTTGTGCACCCCTAGGGGGAGCGCAACGTCACAATACACCCCAAGGCAGGCCGGCCTCGAGTGGGCCGGCAGGGGGCTTTTCCTGACAACTACATTCCACAGTTCACTTACACTATTAGGTTTTGCATCAAAACGCATTTTTGATGTCCTTTCACGGATTCTCCATCGGATTGAGGTCTGGTAATTGGACGAGCACTTCATAATATCAATGTTGTTGGTATGGAACCAGGATGTTACCTGCTTGCTGGTTTGTTTGGGGTCATTGTCCTGTTGAAACACCCATTTCAAGGTCATGTCTTCTTCAACATAACCTGACCTCTTCCAGTTTTTTTATATAGTCAAACTGGTCCATGGTGCCTAGTATATGATAAATGAGCCCAACTCCCAAGTATGAGAAACATCCCCAAACCATAATGCTTGCACCACCATGTTTTATTTGCTGTTATATTTGCACCAATAGATTTATCCAAGGGAAGGATAAGAGGTTTGGCAGGTCTTAGAGGGGTATTCCCTTCTCAGATATTTATATATCAATGGGATACATGAATGGAATTCCGAGTATAGCTGAGCACACTAATTTAGCTGTACTCCACTAACAAAGAATGGAAAAATAAGGGGGAGATGGAGTAGAGGGATCTTCAGAGGTGGGATATGCCATATGTCAATATGCCATAGATGTTTGAGATGGAGATTGCCCTTTAAACCACAGTTTTTCTTATCTCTAAATGTTTTTTAAATTCAGAAATTAAAATTATAAAAAAAAACCCTTTTTGTTGTAACACAGATGTACATGTTGAATAATAACCTCCCTCAGCTTTAAAAGGGGCTTTCTGCACTTTTAGAAAAAAAAAATTGAAATATTGTCTTATGGCAGAGAGAAAAACGGGAGGGTCATTTTATACCCTTTTTTTCAGCTAAAATGGGGATGTGTTTAAACTTTTTGCAAAAGTTATCAGCTTTTTCCCAAACCTTTTGGAAGACACAAACCATGGTATTTCTTTGAAAAGCCAGTTTTCAGAGCAGCCATTGTTTTTAGTTCTGGAATGCCCCAAACCCCAAAACCCTACAATGCCCTTTTTCTGTGGGCCAAAAAAAAAGGGGGCAAGCCTAACCCAAATGTGTTACTTACCAAAAACCCATTGGCAATATTTTTCCCACTACTGAAAAAACGTGAAAAAAAATTGGCTTTTTTTATTTTCCCACAGGTCTTTTTTAAATCTGAAAAATGGTTGAAAAGAAACTCCCAAAAAAACGTATCCAAAGACGTACCCAAAAATGTGCTGAGGGTTTTGGGTGTGTTTCCTGTGTAGCAGGGAAAATTTCACCCTGTAGTTTTAAATTTTGGAGGGGTTTTGCGTAAAATGGTTCAAAAATTTGGGATGTCAATTCTTTGATCAGATCCGGGAAAGACGGGATCATAAAAACCAAAGTAAAAAATGCATCAGCGTTCGGGCGCCTGAAAAAACCAATGCGTGTTTTTTGGGATTTTAAAACTAATGTAAATCACACTGCACATAGTTAGATGCGTGTTTGGGTCCATTTTGGGACCTAAACACAGATCCAAACACACATCTAAAAATCAGTGTGTGAACATAACCTTAAACAGAACAGTCGCAAATCAGCTGCTGCAGAAAGTTGCTCCCTGCAGGCTGAATGCTGCCTAGCCCTAACACATTCATTATTTACTTGATGCCCAATGAAGCCCTTGCCTGGGTTACCCCACTCTGGGAATAAGGTGATGCAGTACTTCCTGGCTATGTTTTAGATGGTTTTTATGGAACCAGTACATGCCTTTTTTGTGACTTCTGTGATTTTATGGTTACGGCAAGAAACTCCACAGCTATTCGTAAACCCTTGGGGAAAATCCAAGTTAAATTTTAGGGAAAAAATGAAAACCCCTTTTTGGGTTTCCCTTTTGGAAAGGGAAATTGAAGGTCATATAGAAGATGAGGTGGCCAGTTTAGATCGCCTACCTCTGTGGATGAACTTATCACCTTGGCTACCTGAATTTACCATTTCATTGGGGGACAAAGGGAGAGCCCAAGACAATGTGAGTCAGGACCCTTCTAAAAAAATTCCAGCTTTGGGGCAAAATTTTCAAAATCCCCTTGAGCTAAAATTTAAATTTTTGTTTTTTAAAAAACCCGGGAAAAAAGCCTTCTAAGGAGAAACCCATGCCCCCATAGATGCAACAAACAATTTTATGGGTATTCTTTTGGGGGGAAAAAAACCCTTTTTTTGCATGATTGGGCCCGGTTCTGGGGGCCAAAGGGAAACCCCCAAGTGCCCAGGGTTTGTGGGATTTGGAACCCTTTGGTTTTAAAAATTAAACCTTCAATTTTTTTTATTTTTGATGGCTTTTCTTTGGTTTTTCCCATCGGGGTTTTCTGATCTTTAAGGGATAAAAAGTTTTATGGAACTTTGGTTCAACAGGGAACTATACTCTGATACCTCCCTGATGGCAAAGCTTTGCTTGCTTGTGACTCATCTGAAGAAATTGTTATCCATTTCCAGTGTGGTTTTGCCAGATCTGTCCAATTTAGAACAGAGCCTTTAAGCCTGCATATCGGAGTTCTGCAGCCAGAGAAGATCTCATGCTATGTGCTGCCAAAGTCCCTCTGCACCATACACCTAGACCTTCCCTGACTCGCTACTTATGTCCCAGCCATCAACTAGTTTTCAGAAGTTGTTCATTAGGGTAAGCAGTGCCTCATTTTTTATTAATCTGCTCCTTGTCCATCACATGTCTGTCAGCTGTCACCTGTCATGTCTGCACTTGGCCTTCCTACTCCTTATGCTGACTTGATCTGAAGATCACTGATACAAGTCACCTGTGGGGAAAAGTGAAAAAAAGTGAAAAAGTAAAGAAAAAGTAAAAAAGTAAAAAAAAAAGTGAAAAACAGTACAACACAAATATGAGAAATAAAATAAAAACTCGTACACCGCCCTTTTCCCCTTTACAAACAGCAATCGCCCGAAAAAAGATAAAAAATAAATAATGATATTTGGTATCGCCACATGCGTAACGACCTACCCTATAAATCTAATATATTTATGAATGAACAGCACACGGTTATAAAAGGGTGCTAGTGGAAAGGGTATTGCAACCCAATTGATCAATAAATATAGAAATCCACAGCACACGCTACTTGAATATGCTTCAAAAAGTGTATTTATATCACAAAAAGTGTCATATACAAATAAAGTGTTATTTACGTATTATAAAATCATTACATATGAAATATACAATGTACAACATTCCATGCAAAGTACATTGTACAGAGTGGTAATGTGGTATGTGATTCTTCTGACGTTTCGGTTGATTGGACAACCTTATTCATAGATAATCACTGTAATGGATGTCGAGCAAATAAATAAGGACTACATTGGGAGCAAAAAGTTGAGGGGATGAGAAAGGAAGAATGGGGCTTAAATATATAAGGAGAATGCAGAAGAGAGGACCAAAGATAACCAGTTAAGGAAGTATGGGCATGGAAAGAAATGGATGCAAACACTGTAAAAGAATTGATGGATGCTGGATCAGACCTAAGTGAGAAAATGTGCTGGGGGGGGAGTAAAAGGGAAAGAAGGGAGTGAGGGCAGCATGAATAGCGTAATAAAGGAAAAATGGACTGACCATGTAATGAGCAAATGAACACATATATATGTACATAAATGCCAAAAATGGTAGGGACAAGATGCATCCTGTGGAATAAGGAAAAAAGGTAAGTATGGCTGAGAGAAAACAGTACATGTAAACAGAAACATGTAATGACCTTTGAAAAGGATGCAGAGAGATTACCAGCATGGTGATCGCTGTAAAAATTAAAATAAAAAAACACTACTAGGATTGCTGTATTTTGTTCAAAACACCTCAAAAAAACCTTTAATAAAATGCGATCAAAGTTTCATATGAACCCCATAACAATACCAATAACTCATCCTGCAAAACATTTATGGCTCTTAGACTATGATGACATAAAAGTGCATTTTTTTCTAAACGCATTTCTATTGTGTAAAGGTAATAAAACATAAAAACCTATATAAAATGTATATAATTGTAATTGTAACAACTCACATAGTAAAGTTATCATGTCATTTATACCACACAGCGAACGCTATAAAAAAGAAGCCCAAAAAACAATGGCGGAAATGTGTTCTCAACCCCAACCTTATTTTTATGGCCCAATGCCAAAAAAACTACGGCACACCTGTGCACCCAAAATGCACAATAATGCACAATACACCCCTAAATGAGATCCATGAGGGGTGTTGAATCCAAAATGGGGTGGCTTCTGGAAGGTTTTTACCTGTTCTGGTACTTTAGGGGCTTTGCAAATGCGCCATGGCACCCACCAAAATATGCGTTCTACAAGCCAAATAGCGCTCTTTAAATAAATTTTTAATTTTCACAGCCTAACACTAAAAAAGTTTCTGAAACATCTGTGGGTTTGATATACTCACTACATCCCTGGACATATTCCTTAAGGAGTGTAGTTTCCAATATGGGGTCTTTTTTAGGAGTGTTTATTAAGATTTATTGTATTCTGAGGATTGAGTCAAATACGACAGAAATTAGAAATGTAATACTGTAGTAATTTTCACATTTTGAAGAAAATTTGCACCATTGATATTTTTAAAGATAAGTCCAGTTCTGATGTGGTTTTGAGGGGCCTGTATATTAGATACACCTATAAATGACTTAATCCAAGAAACTACACCCCTTGAAGTATTCAAAACAGCATTTAGGAAGTTTATTAACCCATTAGGTGTTTCACAGAAAATTAAAGCAAAGTGAAGGTGACTTTTTTGCCAATTTTCAATGTTTACCCATTATTCCCTGGAACATGGTAGATGTGACCATGGAAATGCAACTTAATATTGATTCCCCAATTCTACAATTTTTAGAGAAATTCCGTATGTTGACCTAGTACGCTATTTTTACTTTAAGTTAGCAATTAATTTAGGTTGAAACAATCTTTTCAAAGTTTAAAAATGTCTGCATGCAAGGCAGAAAGTGATACCCAACAAATAGTAAATAATGAACATCTACCATATGTCCACTTTATGTTGGCATCATTTTTAAACAATCTTTAATTTTTTTTAGGACATTAGGGGGCTCTTAAATTTTAAGATTTTCACGAAAATTTGCAACACAGATTTTTTTTTTAGGACCTGTCCAGTTATGACATGGCTTTGAGAGGCCTGTGTGTTGGATACCCCCATAAATGACTCCATCTAAGAAACTGTATCTCTCAAGGTATTCAAAACAGATTTTAGGAAGTTTATTATCACATTAGAGTTTCACAGAAATTAAAGCAAAGAAGAGTGAAATTTCACTTTTTTTGCAGATTTTCAATTTGTGTCCATCATTAACTGGTACACAGTAAATGACAACAGGAAAATGCAACTCAATATTGATTCCCCTGATAGTGCCGTTTTTAGAAATATCCCATATGGTCCCAGAAGATACAGTGATCTCGCGAGCCAAGGGACAGGCTGGTGAGTGGCTACTGGCTGGCTCAGTTTCGTCCACGGCGAGAGCATCCCTCTTTTCTATATCTGATGTTTTGCTCCCTTGGCTTCCATCAGTTTTGGTGCGGTTGACTGGCTACATCCTGCTGGACCAGGAGCATGAAGAATCGCCACCCTTTGAAAGTGGCAGTGACCAAAGCATAAACAGCGACATTCTCCAGGGATTCGGTGCAGCGACTGGTGGGAACATAGCGCCTGCGCGGTCCGGCGATTATATATCTGTGTCTTGTCCATTTCCATCTGGTGTTTTGTCTCAGAGATCATTAGTGGGTCGGGTCCCAGTATCTCCACCTCATTTGGGTCCGGTTGCAGGTGTGGGAGGGGAGGTTCCCAGTTGGCAGGAGTTGGCAGGGAGCTTTACATAACAGTGGCATCAGTTGGGGGAGTTAACGAGTCTTTGGGCTCCATTCCACAGATCAGAGAGACAGGTGTTACGGTATCGGAAAAGGATCAGGGTGATAGTATCCGCTTGGACAATAAGGCCAAGGGGGAAGTTTATGTGTGTTTTGAGGGACCATTAGGGGCTCATTTAAAGAAAGAGGTTAAGGAGAAAATTTGGTAGGATAAGTGCGTCGAGATTATTTCTTTGCTGCCACTTGAAAAGTTTAACCTGGATAAGGGTAGGAAGGATGATAACAAAAAAGAAGATGAAAAGCGTAGGTGGTGGCTCATCCCACAAACTTTTCCCAGTTGGTTGCAGGCTTTTGCTATTTTAGTGAGTGTCATTGGGGAAAAGATGCCTGAACATTGCTTGGCTTTGTTTTCTATTTGGACGCGATTGTGGAAACGTTTATGGTGGTCAGGCCTGGTTACGGTGCGATGAACAGTTTTGTCACAGAAAGGCGGTCAGACCACCTATTAGATAGGAACATAAGGATATCAGTCTTTGGCTGAAAGTGAGGACTCCTACCCATTATGGGCAGCCCTTTTAAGATGGGGGATGGGGGATCTAGTCAGGCGGGATCGAAAGCGGGTGTGTGCTGGCAGTTTAATGAGAACCAGTGTCGGTTTGGGGCAGGATGCCGTTTTAATCATGTCTGCTCACTGTGTAATGCTGCTTCTCACGGTTCCTCTCGTTTCTGGAAGGGAAAAGGAAAGAGGAGGTTTCCCAAGGGGGAAGTTGGCAGTGATGCTTCAGTATTTAAATAGATTTCCCGAACACCGAGCAGTGGGTCTGTTGAGAGAGGGTTTCGGGGCTGGCTTTTGCATTCCACCTCCACCCCATTTTGTCCCCTTTCGATCAAAAATCTCCGATCTGCTCTTCTACACCCAGAGGTTGTGGCAGAGAAATTGGCCAGGGAGGTGGCGTTGGGCAGGATGGCGGGTCCATTTGCCACTTTGTCATTCCCTGATGTAGTAGTATCACCGTTAGGCGTTGTTCTCAAAAAAATCCTAATAAGTTTAGGCTTATTCATCATTTATCCTTTCAAAAGGGTTGTTCGGTTAATGGTGGGATCGATCTCGAGCTTTGCTTGGTGGTTTGATGCAGTGGTACAGTGGGTTCGTTCCTGTGTCTTTGGGGCTCTCATGGCAAAAAACCAACATTGAAGTGGCGTTTCACCTTTTACTGGTCCACTTTTACAGCATAAGGTTGTTGGCTTGTTTTTGGGAAAGTTCATATTTTGCTGATAGGTGTCTGCCGATGGGTTGTTTCATTTCTTGCGCTTACTTTGAGACGTTCAGCTCATTTTTGGAGTGGGTGGTGAAGTTCCAGGGATTCCTTCCCTGATTAATTAGTTAGATGATTTCTTTTGGGAAGGTGTGGCGAATTCCAGAGTGTGTTCTTTGGTGTTATTGGTGGTGCAGTGGGCGGCGGACAAGTGTGGAGTTGTGCTCTTCTTATCAGTGAACAGCAGTGCCTATTTTGGGGGACATGTCTAAAAACTGTCTTGGTCTAAGACTTTCTTTGTTGCCCATAGCAACCAATCAGAGTTCTTTCATTTTTCAGAGCACTATATGAAAGAGGAGCTCTCATTGGTTGCTATGGGCAACAAAGAAAGTCTTAGTGGGTGTTCACATGGCAGATTTGCGGGTTGTACATCGGCGCGTAATTGCGCTGCAATGCACCCAAATTACTCCCGCAAATATAGTGAAATCATAGCACTCATTGAGTACCCCCAGAATATTCCTCAGCATGTAATCTGCGCCCGTAAAAAAAAATTACATCGGGAAAGGGGGAGTGGATGAGGGCCGGAGCGCTGTTGGAAGTTTGCGCTGGCCGCCGTGTATTTCCAACAGCAGGCGTATAGTGGCTCGCACAAATACATGCCAAAATACGCCGTGTGAACCCAGCCTTAGACCTAGACGATTTTCATACATATGGCCATATGTCTTTTTCAGTATATTACTTAGTAAAAGAAAAAAAATATGTCCATCAAGTTAAACGGGGAAGGAACGGGGCTGTTATATTCTTCAGCATTTTCAAGCTTTTACAGTTATAATATATTGCTTTTCTTCCGATTGTCCAGGTTGTTTTCTTAAGGCAAGCTTATAATGAGCCGCCTTGTCAGGAGAGCTGATGGATCCTTTTTCAGTGGTAATCTATAGCCTTTTCTTTTGAACTATACTTGGAAATAACTCTGTAACAATATCCTGTGACATTTTTAGACTGCCCTATAATAGAGCTATTCTATTAGAGCATGTTCACACGTCAGACTTCTCCAATCATAAAAATCTGATGTGTTTTCCTTGTGGTCGCCTTGGATTTCTAATGATAATTTTTACTTAGTAGAGGCGGTATACACCTCTGATTTGGAAACGGGTTAGTCCCATATCAATGGATTTCTAACCTTCATCATTCCTCCTGACAAAAAATCCCTTTAAAGGAAGAACTTTCACTTTTTTTTAAATGAGGGTGTAAAAATCCCACTGTAGCCCCTGGTTATACAGAAC
>JAODAL010032810.1:0-46412 GCA_025379985.1 Phyllomedusa bahiana
CAGAATTTTGGCTTCTAGTACCACCCCTCTACGCTGAGACACCCAATTAACACCTCCTCCCAGAACCCTCCTGCCTGCTACAAAACCCGGGGACTGCCTCCCCCTGCTGTCCCTAACAAAAGTCCCCCCCCTTACTTAAAAACAAACCTCACAAAAACTGAACTTCAGTCATCCCCCCATCTACAACAACCTTAAACCCTGCCCTTTCTTCTCAGTGTGGGCACCCCATAACCCCCTAGGCAGCAGGCCCGCTTTTTTTTGGGGGTTAAACTAGATTCCGATCTGTCTTTTCATCCCCTATAACCCAATCCCTTGCCCCCCTCCTGTCACCTCACCTCAAGAACATCTCCAAATCCGCCCCTTTTTCTCACTGTGGAAACAACTCAAACTCTCATTGTTGCTCTTTTCATTCCGTCTCGACTACTGAAAAACTCCTTGCTTACGGTCCCCCCTCGGGGGCAAACTCTCCCCCCCTCCAATCTTCCTAAAAAGCAGCACCAGGCTTTCTTTTTTCCAGCCGCTATACTATGCCTCTACCCCTTTCAGCCACTGCACGGGTTTTTGCCATCCATACAGAACAACATAAACTCATCAACTCTCACTCATAAAGGTCCCACAATGCTGCTCTTCCCCTTCTCCTCCCTCATCCCTTTCCCCCTCCCCCCCTCCCCCCCCCTCCCGCCTGCAGATATCAGGTTTTACACTCACAATCATCCGAACCCCCCCTGCCCTGTCCCCAAAGACTTCACACTGCGGAAACCTTTTCTCTGGAACAGCAAGCGGCGATCGGGCACACTCAAAAACTCTCACATTTTTAAAAGGGGCCCTAAAAATACATCTTCTCTCTGGCCTACCAAAAATCCCTAATGCTAACACCCCCCCCCTCCCCCCCCCACACTCCCTACGCACTCACTCATTTTCGGCACTAACTGTAATAGATTATTTTTTTTTGGGTGGCGGGTTTTATCCGAATTCTACATAAAAAAAACCCCCCCAAATATTATTCACATGGCTGGACCAAAATTGAAAAAATCAGCACTTCTTACCCTTCGTCCCCCCCCCGTAACCCTAATAGATTGTAACCTTTTGCGAGCAGGGCCCCCCACCTTTTTTCTATTTTAAGTAGTTTTTTTCATTGTGCAATGTTTTTTTTTTTTTTGTCTGTACCTACACCCTCCAAAGGGGCTGCGGAATATTTTTGGGCTAAAAAAAATAAAGTTTATTTATTAAAATTATTATCTGAGGGCTTGTTTTTTGTTGGAGAAAATGTACTCGGTAATAGTTTCATTGACCGTATCATACAATATATTGGGAAGCCCCCAAAAATATCGGGCGAATTGTGAAAAAACGTAACTGCACCATATTTGCGGGAGTTTTGTTTTAATGTTGTTCACTATTTCGTGCAAATGATGTGTAATCTGTATTCTGTGGGATGGTACGATTCCAGTGATACCACATGTGTAAGGTTTCTGTTATGTTTTAGGACTTTTTAAAAAATAAAAATATTCTCAATTTTTTTAAAGGTGCATTTTATTGCGGGCTGATGTTTTCATTTTTATGCAATTTTTTGTCACTTTTTATTCCAATGTTTTTGGGATATGAAATGACCAAAAAACGCAATTCTAGAGTTTTTTTCTTTTCTTGTACTGCAATTATATGTAACTTTTTTTTTATTTTTTTTATTTGCAAAATGACAAAAGGAAGGTGATTTAAACTTTAAATATATTTTATTATTTTTTATATTTTTCAAACTTTTATTTTTTATGTTTATCTGTCCATTTAGGGCTTTGTGTATGAAAACTGTGTTCATACATGAGGCCCTTAGGGTACTTGACCACTATAGAGCCTGATTGTACACACTTCTGCATTATGTATATACCTGTAATGCAGAATGTTGTACTGACAAAGATGGCACTCATATGACTTCCTGCTTATGGAAGGAAGTCATAGGAGCAGTAAGATGGCAGCCACGAAAGCCTTTATTACGCTTCTGGCTGCCATAGCAACCATTTGGCACCCTGCAACCCATCTGACATCTAAGCCAGCTCTGATTTCTGCTGTTATCTGCAGTTGTTAGCTGCCCACTCCATACTCCCTTATCATCGCCATCAAGTACTGGTATATCATGGTGCACTAAGAGGATAGTCAGGGGACATCAGAGGTTACTGACATTTGTTATCATTATGGGCTGTTTTTTCCGGAATGGCTGTAGTGTTGGGTGGAAGTCCATTCCCACATTCCAGACCAGGCTTTGGCAGGTCTCTGGAGGCCTATTAAAGGCTGTTGCTGCAGACACCAAGGGGGTGTGGTTTGCTGTCAAGAGTTTGGAGCAACAAGCAGAGCTAAGAAGGTTCATGTTCCCAACAGGCTCAAGGGAAGGCTGAACTAGTTAGGTCAAGGTGTGTATGTGTGTTGCTGAGCGATGGGCCTAGGGGCCCTCTGAGTGTTTAGGTAGTGGCCAGAAGAGCTAGGAATTATTTTATGTTTGCTTTCTGTACCTATTTGCCAGAGAAATAAATTTGGCTGAGGCCAGAGCTTGAAAACACGGCCTTGAGTCTTAGTGCCATAACCGTCTTACCAAGATGCCAATTCCAGAGCTATTTGACCCCTGAACTGTCCAAGAATGGGGCTAGACGTGAGTGCCAACCTTTTTTATGTATTTATTTATTTATTTAACTTTTTTAATAGCATCTGAATGGCACTCCATGATTTCGTCGCAGAGAGGGGCAACCAATCGATGGAAGGGGGTGCCAGTCCTTACTAACTATTTAGATGCCATTGACACTAGTTTGCACCTTGCTACATGGCTACGACTGAATAGACTAACAATGAGCTGTGAAATTGGTTGAGACTGGAACTGGTACCAACATCAGCTGATTATATTCCTTTTTCTCCTCAAGACACTGGTGGTGACACTCTATATGAATTTCCAGGAGCTTACTTGTTGTAAAAAATAGGTGGAGACATTTATGAAATTTTTTATTTCTTTTCCTCCATGTTTCTAGACAGTTTAGAAGAGAATCTTCTGAACACTCAATGAACCATACTTGTTTATTATGAATACAGTCAAGAGAGTTCAGAAAGAGTCATACTGGTATGGTTACCCCATGAGCAGTACAGACTCTTTGCTCAAGTGAACAGTGGGGTCACAGCACTTTGATTGGCACCTTGTGACAAATCTTTATAACATGGAAGTATTTCTTTAAGAGTAGAGGTATGCTTTAAAGAGGTGTTCTCTCTATGCTGTTTCACAGAGTCTGCTCTTCACAAACCGCTTCACGCTCTCCCTTCCTGTGGGCTTCTCAGCCCCTTTCCCATAATGCCTTGTGATATGCAGATGCTAAGTAGAGGGCGAAAAGGCAAAACAAAAACTCTACAAGCCGTTCGTTCGGTGCTCTCCTTAAGGAGAGATCTTCCCTTCCTGAGCTACCCGATGCCTCCCACACAGCCAGCCAGTATCTTCTCTACTCTGCACTGAAGAGGGACAAAAATCCCGAAACAGCGTTGTCTGTAGATGAGAGATACTGGCTTGGCTAAAAAATCCTTTTTTGCTTTCTCAAGACTCGGTGGGTCAAAAGCAAATTGAGGATTTGTTTACAACCAACAGAGGGCGCTGTGGGCTTCTCAGCCCCCTTTTCCCCATAATGCCTTGTGATATGCAGATGCTAAGTAGAGGGTGAAAAGGCAAAACAAAAACTCTACAAGCCGTTCGTTCGGTGCTCTCCTTAAGGAGAGATCTTCCCTTCCTGTTCAGGCTGTGGGCAGATCTACAGCAGTGACTGACATTTCAGCTCTGCTTTTCCTACTTGAGCCTGTTAGCGTGACATTGGTAATGAAGGGGTTCAAGCAGCAGGGCATAAGGCTGCAGAGCTCTAAAGCATTAAAGTTTGTCAGCAAGAAAGATAAACAAGCTCCTGGGCTGCTGATAAGACACAGGAGTGAGTGACATCACCATCCTGACCATCAAGAGCAGAGAGTGTTGGTTGGCAACTTAGAGAAGCTTGCATACACAAGCAGGGGATAAGAACTGCAAAATTATAACAGCAATGTATTTGGTAATAGTTTTTTAAAACCTTTGTCTACATGTTTAAAGCCAATCAGTGTGGTAATAGTACCCCTTTTAATGCCGTATTGTGTTGTAGTATAGAGGATATCTGGATGGGAACAAATATCTCGAAGGATTTGTATGTTTGTAACAGAACATTCACTTGTGGTGCAGGTAAAACCCCATGTAAGTACAAGCAGTGTTTGCTAGTGGTTCGATATGTTTAGCACATTGCACATATAGTATTGAGTTTCAGGCAGTGCTCTAAACCTTGCAATCAGACAAGAGACCAGGTGATGGAGACAGATTTGCTCCTTCTGCAGGTTTAGGGTTTCACCTTTCTAATGTCCTCTATCTTACACTTTGGAATGAAACTTCGTGAGACACAGCAGTTGCTTAAACCACAGAGGCAGCTGACTGGCCTTTTACCAGGAATCTCTAGGCATTGCTTCAGAACTGGCAGCTGGACTGTGTGATTCATTCACCTGCTCAAGGCGCTTCCCCAGGTGGAGAATAGCTAATAATGTTAACTCCTTCTGTCCTTTGCGGCTTAATAAAATGTCCTTTTGTGCAAAGTTTCTGAAATTTATCAGAGAAGTTACATCTTATCAATGAACTCCTGACACCAAGGAAAGAGAAATTTGGCCTTTTAAAGGAGCTTTCCTATTAGAGACATTGATGACATATTGCTGGGATACCTGATAAGTATTTTGAGGACGGGTGTCCAGACTTCTCTGTGCAGAACAGAGAGGTGGCTGCTCATGCGCAGGACTTTCTGTCCTGTTCTACTGGAGTTCTGGGTACAAATTAGCGAATGTGCTCGGCCAAACTCGGGAAACACCCATTAACTGCCATGTATGCACATTCTCCTAGTGATATGCTATTAATATCTGAGATGGGAAAACTTCTCTAAGAGGGGTCAGTCTGGTGTTGTGATGTTAAAGGGACACTACCATCAAATGTTTCCTTCACAAACAATATGCCACTATTATGTTTTTTTTTCTTTATTGTGTGGCTGATTTTCATTATAATTTTTAAGTTTCCCTATGGATATGACTATCTGGTTTATGTATCTGACCTCCCCTCTGTGTGTTTCTGATAGTGGCAGTGAGAGGATCGCTTGATGGTTCTCTTTCAGGCCAACAAATGGTTTTAGAGGTGTAAGGGTAGTTACATAGTTTGTAAGGCGGGAAAAAAGCCCAAGACGTCCATCCAGTTCAGCCTGTTGGGGCTAAGTGTTTGATCCAGGGGAAAGGCCCAAAAAAACCCCAATGAGGAGAAACCAATTGTCCTCATTTAAAAGGGGAAAAAAAAATTCCCCTTCCGACTCCAATCTGGCAATCGAAATAATCCCCTGGATCAACGACCCCCTCTCCAGAAAAAATCCCCCGGGGTACACTATACCTTGTTTTATTATTACAATCTAGAAATGTATCCAGACCCTTTTCCAGAATCCTGGTCATTATAACTTTTTATATTTTTTACACTCCAGAATCCCAATCCAAACTTTTTTTGAAATCTGTTATTTAAATTCACCATGACAAAGTTCCTCTGGCAGAGAGTTCCACATTTCTCACTGCTCTAACAGTAAAGAATCCCTTTTCTTTGTTTATGTAAAAACTTTCTTTCCTCCAGACGTAGGGGGACGCCCCTTGTTTGGTACAGCCCTGGGAAATAAATAAATCTTTAGCGAGATCTCTTTTACTGACCTTTGATGTATTTAAACATATTATTATGTCCCCCCAAAGCCGTCTTTTCTCTAAATAAATAACCCTAATCTTGCTAATTCTTTTCTGGGTATTGTAGTCCACCCAGTCCTTTTATTATTTTTGTTGCCCCCCCTTTTGTACCTGTTAAAGCTCTACAATGGTCTTTCCTGTGCACTGGTGCCCAAAAACTGTACACAATATTCCATGTGTGGTCTAAAACCCGTGACTTGTATAATGGGGAGAAAAAATGTTTTTCATCATGTCATCTATGCCCCTTTTAAAAGCACCCCCTGATCCTATTTTGCCTTGGCAGCTGCTGTCCCGACACTGGCTGCTACAATTACGTTTTTTCTGTCGACCAGGGATTCCCAAGTCCTTCTCCATGTCACTTTTATCCAATCGTTTTTCCATTTAACAAAGTAGGTCTGTAATGGATTTTTTCCCTCCCCTGTGCATAACCTTGCATTTTTCTGTTTGGGGTTTAAACCTCATCTGCCATTTCTCTGCCCAGGCCTCCAACTTATCCCAGATCCCCCTTTTTAAAAAACACATTTTCCTCTATTGTGCTTGATTACTTTTACAGAGCCCTTTGTATCGTCTTGCAAAGATCAATATTCATACTATGCAAACCTGTGGGAAGATCATTAATGAAAATATTAAAAAGAGGATAGGGCCAATACTGAGCCCTGTGGTTACCCCACTAGTAACAGGGATCTAGTCTGAGTATGCACCGTTAATTACCACCCTTTGTTTTCTATCAGTGAGCCCCGTTGCTTACCCACTTGCACACATTTTTCCCTCAGTCCAAGCATTCTCATTTTACTTACCAACCCTTTTTTGTGGAAAAGTATCAAAAAGCTTTGGATAAATCTAGATATATTACATCCAATGGGTTCACGCCGATCCAGTCTAGAACTATAACTCCTCACAGAAGCTTATGAGGAGCGGGCTTATTTCTGTACCTATAGGGGGCCTATATCTGTAGCGACAGGGGCCCTTTCCATCTGTACCTGCAGGGGTCCCTATATATATGTACCTTTCAGGTGGCATATAGCTGCACCTACAGGGAGCATATATTTGGGACCTACAGGGGACACATGTAAACTACCTACAGGAATCCCCTATATAACTACCTATAGTGGATGTATACCTACCTACAGGGGGGCTATATCTACCTACAGTGGAGCTATATCTACCTACAGGGGGCTTATATACCTACCTACTTACTAATGGCTTATATACATACCTACTGGGTGGCCTCTAAACCTACTTACCAATTTGGGGGTCTATATTCCTACCTACCTACAGGGGCCCTATTTACTTACCCACCTACCTACAGGGGGCTATATAACTACATATTAGGGACCTATATTCCTACATTGCTACCTATCTACTTAATAGGGGACCTAGATACATAACTATTGGGGGGTCTACAAGTCTACCTTCCTAATGGGGCACTATATACCTACCTGAGGTTTCCCTACCTGCCTAGCTAGTTTGGGCGTATATCTACATACTATCTTGGGGGATTTAACTGCCTCCTATACTGGTATACAAAACAAGATCAAAACTTGGTGCACCAATGGGGACAAAGCCGTTTGGGGGCACTTTTAATGTAGAGGCATAAGCGAGTCATTATTACAATTTGGGTCACTATAGATGGGGAGTTTGTACAGAGATAGGAATTGGTAGGTAAGTGCTGGAAAAGTGAGGAGTCTAAGATGTTTGTTATGTAAATTCTACATTGAAGAGTCGTTGGCCAGGAGATGGGGCAGATGGAGAAGAGAAAGAACAACTCCTCAGAGAAGAGAACAACTCATCAGAGTGAGTCACTGAATGTAACTTTATTGTAATCACTTATATGTCTGCAAAGTCTGTGTACAACTGGTATCTACCACTGTATGGTCACTGTATGATGGTAATATTGGTTGCAATATCATGGTTTGTATTTAGTAATGGTATGTTGTTGGAATGGGGGAAGCCAAGTATATGGATCTTCTGGGTCACCGTGAGAGATGCAGGTGCTAACCACGCCAAGGAGCAGTGTCTAAGGGGCCCCCAGTCTTCATCGGAGCCTGCCACAAGGCCGGAAGGACTTAGCTGCAGGGAACCACCTGGTCTCTACCGCTGACATGGCTACTAGCGGTGACAGCCGGAGTGCTGGACACGGGACTGTGGAACAGGTAGCGGTGATGGGTCACAGGCAGGAGCAACCGTAGACTAGTAGCAGAGTCCCAGGCAGGTAGCAGACTAGCGTAACGGCAGGTATCAACAGAACAGGTAATACTAGAACCAAGATGAAAGTAACAGTAACCAGAGGTCAGGATCAATGTAGAAGAATCACAAAATATCAACAAACTGACCCACAGCACAGGCAGGAAGTTCTTTAAATCCCAGGAGGTGAAAGGTCATTGGCAGGTAATTAGGTACTGTCCCTTTAAATATCAGCGAGCTGGCGAGCCTAGGGATGCAGGACACTGGCAGCAGCGAGGACTGGAGCAGGAGCAATGATAGGTGAGTACACGCTGGCAGAAGGGACAGGGGTTGCAATGGAGATATGGACACGTCCACAGTCCAGAGCAGGGGCCGTGCCGTGCAATATAGCTTAGGAATGGTATTGTTAACACAACAGTGCAAAAGGATATAGTAGTAGTTTTACTGTCCATACCGGAGGAGCTTGAGGCAATCATGCCAATTGTGCCCAAATTGTTTAATGAGCCCCTTTGAAGGTCACATTCTTGTGTTCTAAGGGATAAGGATTACATTACTTGTACTGCTTCTTGCTCTCTTTTATTAGAGTGGGGCTTCATGGTGACACAGCCATTTGGCTCCTGATTTTTAGCTATTAGCATTTTCTGCTGTTATATATTTGGTGCAAACTAGTTGTTGTTAATGCATGTCTGCCTATCATTGTTGGGCACTGAAGCAAGAACTACAGTGTCCCATTGTGTTCTAGGCACAATGCGTCTCACGTGTAGACAAATTTAACACAATGCTTCAGTTATGACAGGATGTTAAGTTATCCATGTATCCATCGCTGCCAGCTGTCTCCAACCTTCCTATGACCTTGAATGCTGATTTTTATCACCAGGCTGTTGAAAGGTTCAACATTTTGTTGATTGATTTCTTTGTATACAGATGTAGCAAAGATATAGTTGATGCAACATTTTATGCCACAAAAACTGCTCAACTTTGTCAATGCTTTTCAATAGCTATTGTTGTAAGATAAGACCAGATAACACAAAAAGCTGTGATATGACCGTCAGGTTAACTAGATGCCGTTGAGAATGTCTGGCTGGCTCACATGTAACTCTGCAAAAAAGTCCTGGCACATTTGTGCAGAGTTTGCAGCTTTACACTATTGTGCAGTGAGTGGAGAGGCGGCTGTCAATGTTAGCCAGCTCTCCAGTAAGAAGACAGGAAAGATTTATTATTGTCCCTGCCTTCCCAATCTCATCGAGCAATGTGTGTAGAGATAGATGGAAGCCTCCCCGATTCCTGCTTCCGGGCACCACTATGGCCTGTAGTTCCAGATGCTGCTGTGCCGTATCAGGCCCAAATCAGCTTTGCAGTAACTTCAGTAGGGTGTATATATATTGAAAAGAAGAAACAGCCCAAACCCCCAACTTTTAGTCCCATCCCAACTACCCTAAAACTTTATATCACCTATATGCAAATGTCTGAGATGGAAAAGTGTCCATTTCAAAACTTATTTCAGTGCCACTTTTGCTGTTAAAAATAAATAGATAAAAAATTTATAAATCATACTTTTTTTCCTTTTTACTATTTTCCCTCCTATTATAAAAAAATAAAAAAAATCTAATGTAAAAATAACATAAATATAAAGGCCGTTATATCATGGAAAAAAGGCGAAAAAATTATTGACATACATAAGCGCAAAAAATGTGTTAAAGCATTCAAACCCGTGTGTATTAAGAAAATGGAAAATGTGCCTGATCAGAATAGGGGGGGTTATCGAGCTGGACAGGGACCAGTTAAAGGGAATGTCATCAAAAAATTACCTATTGTTTATCTCACATTCTCACGTTTTTTATGTTAAACACATTTTTTAAGAATTTTTGGTTATTTTTTTAAATTTTCCATATCACTTTCAATATTTTTTTAATAAAATTCTTTAATCCTGCAGTTTTCACTTTGGCGAGTAGGCCTAATAATAGTGTGACACTTTCTGTTCTGTAGAGAAAGATTTCCAGGAGTCTCCTTATTATCAGCACAGGCAGGGTTACACGAAAAGGTGACACCAGAGAATATAGATAACACAGGATCCATAATTCACAATAGGAGATAGGAGTCACAGCTCCCCCTCTACCACTTCCTGCACACTGGCTTCTTTCCAGGTCACAGAGCAAGCCTAGAAAACTCTTCTATAGAAGTCAATGGGACTGATCCAGTTCACAGGCTCCTATGTGCATGAAGCTGCTGTAAAGCATCTCTCTAAGTGCTCTTAAAAGCAGCCCAGGCAAGATGGCTGCCCCCATAATCATATATAGACAACTGAATTGAGGAATCTACAATCAGAAAATGAAAATGGCTCAGAAGAAAAGAATATGAATCAGTGTTTTAATAAGTAAAAATGTATGTGTGTTTTAATAAGTAAAAAAAAAAATTGTCGACAGATTCCCTTTATTCTGCTACATCCATATCAATAAAGTAAATATTTTATTATTAAACACAATGTATAAATTGTATACTACAAGCCCCTAAACTTACCATAGTGATGGCTGCAGGTAGCTAGAATTTTTTTCTTTACAATATACATTTCAAATAACTTACCAATGTTTTGAGGTGTTGGAGGAAACTTATGCAAACATGGGGAGGATATAGAAACTCCATGATATAAATTGCAGGAACTCTCGTGCCATTTCATCCTCTCCATTTTATTACGTCATCAGGATTGTCTGTGTTATGTCTGTCTTGCTGTCTGTTTGCAGTGGTTGCATGGCAACTGCTCTTGATCCTTGCTTGTTAGCTGATCTGGCTGCACACCTGGAGCTTGTTTAAGGAATAGTTAATTCTGACCTCTATAAGGCTCAGTGAGTCTGGAAGTGATATTATAGACAATACTGCAAAATTTCTTGTCTAGGCCTGCTATGTCAAATTCTATTATATTACAAGTCTCCTGTCTATGTTTTATATGTAAAGTTGTAGCATACTGTGTTTTCTTGTCTAACTTCTGTTAGGTCAAGTTCTAGAGTTTGCAGTTCTTGTGAATATTCGTTTGGTGTTTGTTTAGTTTGAGCTATGCTCCTACCAGGAAGCCTCTGGGTCCTCTAGTCACTGACTGCATTATGGTCAGTTGTAGTTTAGGGACGTTTTTGAGGGATAGATTTAGAGTCAGTTACAGTGACAGAAATTCTAGTATCAGGGACAGCAGTAGGGCTAGAGATTCAGAAACAATTAGTTAGGGTCAGTTATTGATATTATTTTTTTTAATGGAACTTAGATTTGAAATCTTCACCAACCGTGCACCTGTCGCTTTTCATATGCTTAATCATAAATCAGGGAGTCTTTCTTGTTTTTGATTGATCCCGTTGTTATTTTTTTTTTTTGTGATGTAGTGTAGTTCCCTATTTGGTTTTGTTGTTGGTTTGGAGTCTACCAGCAACGTTACAATCCATTTAAAAATAGTTTTGGGTCAGTTGAATAAATGCCCTTGGGCACTGAAGGCTACAGTGGTAATCACTATGCCTTCATGGATTTCAAATTCTGGGTCAAGAAATTGAGACTCAATAAAATTGTGAACTAGCTCACCTCATTGCTCACAGGCTGCACTGATTAAATAAAGTAGAAAATAATTTTATTATGGGACCCTAGATGCATTCTTTCTCTTCTATATCGAGAATGAGCTATTATCAATACACTAAGATACTAATCAATGCTTAATTTTTAATTCTATCTATTTTCTACAAAACATCAAGGATGACATGTACGAACCTGACGCCGACTCACCAGTTCTACCTCTGTTTTTTATAGTGTATGCTCTGACAATATTTATTAAAGTTTCTCACAATCTATGTGACTAACATTGGCGTGTACGCCAAAATTTGTCTCAGCCATGCCACTTTCAAACTGGTATGGATTTTTACAACAGTTTTGTGCCAAATTCTGTTGCATTTCTGGTGCATTGTTTTGGAATGCCCCTCCCCTCCTCCCTCCCCTCCGCATATATTTGGCACATTCAAAAGTGTCATTTCTGGCACCAAGTTTTGGCATATGATGGTTCATACATTCATAGAACAGGACTATGACAGTTTGTTTGGCTTAAAGCTCGGCAAAAAAAGTGGTGCAGCTCCGTTCATACATGTGGCCACAAATATTTTCACATTTGCAATGAATCTGACATTTTGGCACTTATACAAATAACAACAATAATGACAATAACCATTATTGATCGCGCATAGGTATTTTCTGCAGTCAAGCATGTGTCCTCATAGTTGCCAATATAAAAATGAGGTATCTAAGCTCACCCCGTGGATCTCCTCAAAACACCCAAGAACATCCCAACCAAACCTGTGCCGCTTTGTGGTCAGCCCATCTCTTCACCCAGGAATGTCCCCAACTATGCACACTGCTGTTGTATTCAGTGTCTATGGGGCTAATGGAAACAGGAGGCCTTGAATGCCGAAAGTAATTTCAGGGCCTCATACAGATGAAGCATCTAGGCCCCCAACCCAGCTCCTATCTGCTACCATATAAGCAGACTCCCTCTTTCTTAAATTTGATCAGGGCCCCTGACTGGAGTACTGCCAATACTGCCCTAATGGTGCAGGACTGAAAGGAACAGTTTGTCAAATGGAGAGCCATGAGACAAATGGAGAGAAGTCTGTGCCTATAAGAGCTAACAACCTTAACTAAATGGGAGGGGGACACAATTGGCGCCTAATGCAGATTTAGTCGTATAAAGCCTCATGAACTTCCCCTGGGGGCATTTAGTTGTCAATTGATGGCAGTTTGTTAAACTGGTAAATTCGAAAAATTGCACCAGATCTGGATGTCTATCCCCTAGTTTTGTTTTGTATGTCTTCTAGAAATTAGTTTTTAAATCACATTGAAAACTAATAATGTTAAAAGCAGGTCTAATTGTCCAGGAAAGTGATTTCTATAGAATGGCTGCAGTCCGGAAATAGTCCTGGAGGTGAAAACTATCCACAGGCTCTTTGCTTCTTAAATGTCCATCTTTTTGAATTGATAAATAAATTAACATTAATAACCTTATGAGATTCTCCCCCAAAAAACATTTCTCTGCTTCCAAACTGCATGATTCTAAATTGTAAAGGAAAACCATAGAAGCAGAAAAATATGCATGAAAATAAAATATATTCCTCTCCAAGAACCTTAAGTGTCCCTCATGAACGAGCTAAACAGTTGGAAGGTATGTTTTAGTAGCAGCTCACGCAGAATCCTACAAGCCACCACCATCTATGGCCACTCCATATGTAGACCAAAGATAGTAAAAACAGTTACTAAAATAGATTACTGTCCACTGTCCACTGCCCCATCTATTTGCTACTAGTAATACTGCTTTACATGCACCACATTTCCCAGCCTCCAGTGCACCACAGCCTCCTCAACCTTCAATCAGGCAAGCACCCTGATGCCCAAGCCCAGGCCTACTTTTTTTGCACTCTAGACAACAGGATTTCTCACTCAACCTGCAAAGGCTCTCTCCTCACTAAACAGTGCTCCCTCATGTAACAATGGCCTCAGGATACAATATTTTCAACATACAGGGTCTTTTCTAGGATATTGTATGTTGAGTCTGGTTTCAAAATTCAATGTCCCAGCACTGATCCGCCCAATTATCATGAACATTTTATTTGTAAACCTCTGTCTTAGGGGCCGTTTACACGGCAAGTGTCAAATACCGGTCGGTTATGCAACTGGTATTTGCACTGTTTTGCGGCTGTCCCCACGGCCGCGGCAGGGGGGGGGGGGGGTTGGCGGCTTTTCTCCGCGATGAGCGGAGAAAAGCCCACCCCCTTCACATTGAGATGCACATATGTAATGGGGGCTGGCGCGGGTGCCGCTTCCCCCCGTGGCCGCCCCCGTGCCCGCAGGGGGTCCGGCGTGGGTGCCACGGCTGCCCACAACCATCCCCCTGCTGCCCGGTTCCCGGCGCCGGCACACTTACCCGTCCGCGCTCCGGTGCTCGCTGATCCTGTATGTTCCAGCTGCCGCGCGCGTGCCCCCTGCCTAAGGCGCGCGCGTCGGCTGGTCTGGATTTAAAGGGCCAGCGTCCCGGTAATTGGTCTATTGCGAGGAGATCCATTGACGGCAATTCTACAAAGCTTCCTCCAGGGGTTCCACTCAGTCTTCGAGGAACCGGGCCACACCTCCTCTGCTGCCGCAGCTCTGTTCCATCTCTGTCAGGGCGACTCCACTGTGGCTCACTACTCCGTGCAGTTCCGTACCCTTGCCTCTGAGCTGGACTGGAATAGTGAGGCTTTGGTGGCAACTTTCTGGCAAGGCTTTGCGGGCCATATTAAAGATGAGCTCGCTGATCAGGACCTGCCTTCCGCTCTGGACGAACTGATTCGCTTGGCTTCCCGAATTGATATTCGGTTTGCGGAGAGACAACAAGAGCTCCTCCTCCAATGGGAGGTCACCCGTCCAAGCCGGTTACCGCGTCTGGCTTCCGTCTTCCAACGTCCTCCTCTTCCTCTGCCGAGGGACAAACCCATGCAGGTCGAGAGAGCCCACCTGACCCAGGAAGAACGCTTGCAGCGTCGTCTGAGGCAGCTATGTTTCTACTGTGGCGGTTCTGGCCACTTCATTGGGGACTGTCCGGTGCGCCCGGGAAACTCTCGCACCCTAGGGCTCACAGGAGAGGCATCTCTGGGTGTTAGCGTGGCCTCTCTTTGTCTGACCATTTCCGTACTCTGTGGAACTTCGCCGGACAGCGCCTTTCAAGCCACCGCCTTCCTTGATTCGGGGTCCGCTGGAAATTTTGTCAGCCAAGCTCTGGTCTCCAAATTTCGTCTCCTGGAGAATGCTCAGCAGAAACCCAAGTTCGTTTCCTCCCTCAGTGGCGAATGCCTTAAGGACGCTATTTGGTTCTCCACAGCGCCCCTCACCTTGCAGATAGGCTCTCTCCACAAGGAGACTTTGAAACTGCTGGTTCTGCTTCGCTCCTCTTCGGAAATCCTCCTGGGCCTTCCTTGGTTGCAAGACCATGCTCCGACCTTGGATTGGAACATGGGCGAAATTATTCGTTGGGGTCCTGCGTGCCACTCGCGATGCCGTCCCGTTCTCCGTTCTGCTCCTCTGCCCGCCTCTGTAAAGTCTACGAAATCTCTGTGAGGTCTGCCCACTCCATCCCAGGTTTTTGCCAACGTCTTTTCTGAAAGGCAGGCCGAAACTCTGCCCCCGCACCGGCCGTTTGATTCTCTTATTGACCTGCAACCCAGTACTACTCCTCCCCGAGGCAGAGTCTATCCTCTTTCCGTCCCGGAGACAAAGGCTATGTCAGAGTACATCCAGGAGAACCTCCGTAAGGGCGTCATACGCAAGTCTTCCTCGCACGCAGGGGCCGGCTTCATCTTCGTTGAAAAGAAAGATGGTACTCTACGACCCTGTATCGATTATCAGGGACTTAATAAAATTACTATAAAAAATCGATACCCCTACCTCTGATCTCGGAGCTGTTCGACCGCCTACGGGGCGCAAAATTTTTTTCCAAGTTGGACTTGAGGGGAGCATACAACCTGATTCGTATCCAGGAAGGCGACGAGTGGAAGACGGCGTTTAATACCAGAGATGGTCATTTTGAATATCTGGTCATGCCGTTTGGCCTCTGCAACGCTCCGGCGGTGTTCCAGAATTTCGTCAATGATATCTTCCGCGATCTCCTCTACATCTGTGTTATCGTTTACCTTGATGATATCCTAATTTTCTCTCCAGATCATGAGACTCACTGCCACCACATCCGCCAGGTGCTCAAACGTCTCCGGGACCACCAGTTATATGCCAAACGGGAGAAATGCCTGTTTGAACACACCTCATTGCCCTTCCTGGAGTACATCGGACCAGGGTCTCCAGATGGATCCCTCTAAGCTGTCTGCAGTCTTGCAGTGGCCTCGACCTGTGGGCCTTCGTGCTATCCAACGTTTTCTGGGATTTGCGAATTATAACAGACAGTTTATTCCGCACTTCTCCACGCTCGTGGCCCCGCTGGTGGCACTTACGAAGAAAAATGCCAACCCCAAATCCTGGCCTCCAGAAGCTCAAGAAGCCTTTGAGTGCCTCAAATCTGCATTTGCTTCAGCTCCTGTTCTGTCTCGCCCGGACCCGCAGCGTCCGTTCGTCCTTGAGGTGGACGCCTCCTCAGTGGGTGCAGGTGCCGTCCTCATACAGAAGTCTGCCTCTGCGTACTTGCGGTTTTTTCTCTAAGACCTTCACTCCAGCCGAGCGAAATTATTCGATTGGTGATCGTGAATTACTGGCCATAAAGTTGGCCCTAGAAGAATGGCGGCACTTGCTGGAGGGGGCTCGCCATCCCATTGAAATTTTCACATATCACAAAAATCTCCTTTATCTCCAGTCTGCTCAACGACTAAATCCTCGACAAGCCAGGTGGTCCCTCTTCTTTGCACGCTTTGACTTTTTCCTTCACTTTCGGCCAGCTGAGAAGAACGTCAGGGTGGATGCCCTTTCTAGATCCTCGGACACTGTGGGCTCAGAGCCGCCTTTGCAGCACATAATTCCTCCAGAACGTCTCCTCACGGTGGCCCCAGTGGATCTTAAACATCTACCTAGGTCCGCCCTGCCATGAGGCCTCGTATTCTAAAGTGGGGACACTCTTCCCGAACAACTGGCCATTCTGGAGTGCATAAGTCTCTTCAATTAATCTCTCGCTATTATTGGTGGCCCACCCTCACTCAAGATGTTAGAGACTTCGTCCTGGCCTGCACCTTCTGTGCCCGTAACAAAGTCCTTCGCTTCAGACCCGCGGGTTTGCTGCTGCCTCTTCCGGTGCCAGAAAAACCCTGGTCCCATATAGCCATGGACTTCGTTATCGACCTCCCGGCCTCCTTGGGTAACACGGTCATTTGGGTGGTGACAGATAGGTTCTCAAAGATGGCTCATTTTGTCCCTCTGCCCGGGATACCCTGCGCTCATCAGTTGGCCCAACACTTTTTCCAGCACATTTTTCGGCTACATGGGCTCCCGTTATATATCGTCTCCGATAGGGGGGTCCAGTTTGTATCAAAATTCGGGCGGGCTCTGTGTGCTCAGTTGCAGGTTCAGATGGACTTCTCGTCGGCATACCACCCTCAAACCAATGGGCAGGTAGAGAGGGTTAAACCAAGTTTTGGGGACCTACCTGTGACATTTTGTATCCGCCCGTCAGGATAACTGGTCTGACCTCCTCCACTGGGCGGAATTTTTGTACAATTCCTTAGACTCAGAGTCTGCTGGAGCCTCTCCCTTTTTTATTGTGTTTGGGCTACATCCCCGCCCGCCTCTCCCTCTGCCTACCTCATGTCACGTTCCTGACGTGGATGCCCAAGTACGGGACATCAAGTCACTCTGGCAAGTCACACGACAGGCCCTTCTACGGGCCTCGACTCGCACCAAAGTTCAGGCCGACAGGTACCGGAGACCTCCGCCCATATTTAAGCCGGGTGATAAGGTTTGGTTGTCTGCCAAATGCATCCGCTTCAAGGTGCCCAGTTACAAGTTGGGCCCTAAGTATCTGGGTCCTTTTGTGGTACTTTGACAACTAAACCCGGTCTCCTACAACTCCACATGTCTCCCACTCTGCGAGTCCCGAACGCCTTCCATGTCTCTCTCCTCAAGCCTGTAGTGCTGAATCGCTTCTCCTGTGGATCTGTCTCGCCTTCTCCCGTGGCCGACTCTGATAACATCTTTGAGGTCAAGGAGGTGCTGGCGGAGAAGACAGTGAGGGGGAAGCGGTTCTTTCTCATTGACTGGAAGGGGTTCGGGCCGGAGGAGCGTTCGTGGGAACCTGAGGCCAACCTGTCCCCGGACCTTCTCTCCAGGTTCCAAAAAAAGAGGGGGAGACCTAAGGGGGAGGGGGGGTCCTGTAAGGGGGGCTGGCGCCGGTGCACTTACCCGTCCGCGCTCCGCTGCACGCTGATCCTGTCTGTCCCGGCCGCCGCGCGTGTACCCCCTGCCTAAGGCGCGCGCGTGACGGCTGGTCTGGATTTAAAGGGCCAGCGTCCTGGTAATTGGTCTATTGCCGGGCGCTGGTCCTATTTAAGGGTTACGCCCCCAGCAATCTCTGCCAGTTCGTTGGTGTGCTTTACTTAGTCTAGAGAGTGTTGGAAGTCCTTTCTGATTTACCGTGTACCAGTCCATTCCACTACGTTTCCTGACCTTGCCTGTTTGCCGCCTGCCCTGACCGTCTGCCCGTCTCTGACCACGAACCTCTGCCGCCTGCCCTGACCTTCTTCCTGTCCCCGACTATGCCTCTGGATTACTATTCTGTACCACGCAATACCCCGGCCGCCATCGCAAGCAAGTCACGTCAGGGGTAGCGACCTGGTAGCCTCACGCCGCAGCAAGTGCATCCCGCTTTGCGGCGGGCTCTGGTGAATACCGGGGGCTACTTAGACTCCGCTCCCTGGCGTGGCTTATGTCATCATCGCTTGCGGTGGTCCACCGAATCCACCATACCCATGACAACATATTCCGTCCGGAAACCGGATGGAAGATTGTGCTTCCAAAATGTATTGCAGGTGGACCACGGGTGGCAAAACCGCCGGGCGGAAAACCCGTGCAGTGGGGACTGCTGCACGGGTTCTCCATAGAGCACCACTGTGCTAATTGTGCTCACCACAGTACATTGCGGTACTACATGGCCTGTACTGCTCTTACATGTATTAGTGAGGTCCACCCAGTGACTGGCAATCTAGTAGCTCCTCTCTACAGTACACTGCGGTACTACATGCCCTGTACTGCTCTTACATGTATTAGTGAGGTCCACCCAGTGACTGGCGATCTAGTAGCGCCTGTCTACAGTACACCTCGGTACTACATGCCCTGTACATGAAACTCACATTTAGGACACCTAGAACAATTTGCATACTAGACATTCACATGCCAAACGTAAGATCTGTGGGACACGTGACACTAACAGGACATGAATTAATTTATAGATCTTTTCTAAAGGGGCTTTCTGTTCCCTGAATTCATTACATACAGTGAACTGTGGACTGTACACTAACTGGACCAAACTTTAGCCTGGAGCTCGTTGTTGATCTAAGAACTTAATCCTGGCTTTGGACAATACCCATGGGGAATCTGTGGCAGAAAGCACAGTCCCTGATCCTGGTACAGAGAAGAAGTCACAAGGGAAAATTTTGTATGTTAAGGCTGGTGTCCAAAAAATCATTACATCCTTACTCTGTGAACAGCAAGTGTTTGTAACTCAAGATATCCAATAAAAAGCAATTTGTCGTTTGTGCTCCAAAGCAGGCGAGGACTGGCTCGCAGGGAAAGAGAGGAAACCCCCAGTGGGAGAATGGTAGAGCTGGAACTTCTTTTAAACTGAATATGCCTACTTGAGGTAAGCAGAGAGGAAGAGGCAGAGTTAAAAAGGCATATAAAGTATCTCTAGGGTGTGCCCACATAATAAACTCCACTAATGGGCCCTCAGAATGAAATTCCACTGGTGGGTCCCCAGAATGAAATTCCACTGGTGGGCTCCCAGAATGAGATTCCACTGGTGGATCCCCAGATTGAAATTCCACTGGTGGGCTCCCAGCATAAAATTCCACTGGTGGGCTCCCAGAATGAGATTCCACTGGTGGATCCCCAGATTGAAATTCCACTGGTTGGTCCCCAGCTTAAAATTCCACTGCTTGGCACATGGCACCCCAGTCTGACACTGCTCCAGAGTATTTGAAGTAGAGAAATACCCTATTTATAGCCCTTCTTATGGCTTAGGGTCATGAGCTGCATGACCCTACTACTTCGTGTTACTAGAAGGGTCAACAAGCCAATGTGTCACAGCCTGCAGAAGCCTAGAGACTGAAGACAAAGATAATTTACTTGAACCCAGAAAATCAGGGTGAGTACAGACCAAAAACATTATTTTATTCTAATTTGATTACTGGATCGCCCGAGCGCTGTGTTTTTGGTCCCTACTCACCCTGATTTTCTGGGTTCAAGTAAATTATCATTTCCAGTGGACTCCATCTGTGCGAGGTTTTTCCCCCCCTCCTCCTGAGGGAACCAGGGGGGTTTTTCCCCAAGCTTTCATTTTGGTTGTACCAAATCGTAAAACCATACTAGGTGAGCAATTTTCAAACACTCCCCTTTCTGTTCATATGTTAAATTTTAGTGAGTGCCCCTGTTTCGGTTTGTTTTTTCTAGCACATCTCTGTCTGAAGACAAAAGTAATGTGTATGGTGACCCTGACCCTGACAAACCTATTGATCCTTGGCCACTAAGGAAAAAATAAGAAAATTGGAAGACAAACACTGGCCCAAGTCCCTTAAATATATTGACTATAAATAAAATTTAGGTTTGAAACGTATCTTTATTCAATCCAGCAATGAGATCTAAAAAAAAATTAGCAAAAAAGACAATGTAAAAGCATCTGGGGTTATCTCGACAACAGCTCTATGTCAATGGTAAATCTAATAGATTTAAATTTTTTTTTTTTATCTTGTTAGCGACAAGTATACTATTGGGGAAAAATTTTTTGGGCTGTGCAATTTCAGTGATAATTTTCCGGCCCAAAATTCAAAATTATCGACATATTCAGCAACCTTCAAAGCATACGTCGTGTTTCTCTCATTGCCCTTTCAAAACCAGCAGGTCAATGTGTGCTATACAACATGTGGTCATTGATCTAGATCATCCTGTCCCGGTAGTATGATATCTCATTAGTGAGAAATCAAACCAGAAATGAGCTTCTAGTTATATAACATGTATGCAAGGATGTGGTCAAGAGACTGAAAAAAATTGGTGGGGTTTAAAATTCCCGTTCGACCATTTCTGAGCATTGTGTAGCAATCTCTTGTGTCTGTCTGGACTGTTATCATGGGAAAACCCAAAAGAAAAATAATTTAAAAAGGGGGCTGAAAATTTTAAATAAATTTAAGTGCCAAATTTATGTAAAAATTAAAAATAACCCCTGTCGGGATGGTATTTACATTATTTTGGGCATTACAGAATCCTTGTGTGTGATTTATTTGCAGTTAAAAATTTAAGAACCAATCCCCTACCCATTGAAAATGGTATATTCACACATATGATGTGAGTGTTGTATTTTGTGTTGGCACTTGGCTTCAGGGCAGATGGAGATACAGCACAGTTTAAGGCAAATCCCCGGGAAGAGGAACAACCTCTGGGGATTGTATGTGACTGTGGGGCCCAAATTCTCTCCTAAAACCCCCAAAAAATTGTACAGGGTACCTTCATGGGTGCAGGGGGGGAGTTGTAAATATTTCTATCAGATTTGTTGGACTATGTCAGACTGGTATTGCATCTATTTCTTTAGTAAAATGGTCAACAAAAGCTGGGTTTTTGAGTGTTATTTAAAAAAATTTTTTTTTTTTCTTTTGTTCCTGTGTTTTTTGTTTTTTTTACCATTTTATTCCCTTTTAGTAATGAGGGATTTGACGGGCATTTTTTTTCTATCAGGGGGTTAGTGTCCACCAGCGTTTTTTTGTTACCACAAACTGACACTAACCCCCTTTTACTATTTCCCCAAATACCCAAAACCAGGGGGACTGAGAGGAGCCAGGTTTCAGTCAAAGGGGGATATCAATTGTGTGGTCCGCGCGGGCGGGCAGGCTTGATTTTTGGGTGGGAAGGGGTAATATTATGGCCTTCCCATCTTAATAATATCAACCTACAGTCACCAGTTTTACCTTGATCGGTTAAAAATGGGCGCACCTCACATTGTTTTGGTTTTTTATCCTTTATTAAAAATCTTAAAACAGCAAATTATACTTTTTTAAATGAAGTGGGTTCCTCCCATTTTACATAACCAGCCAAGGCAAAACCGGCAGCTGCAGCCTGATACTATTAGAATTTGGAAAATCCTGGATATGGTCCTTTTCCCCCTTAAAAAAACAGCCCACAGCTGCCCCAAGTGGACCATCACATTAGATGGTCCACCTTGTGATGTTAACTTGTACTTTTCCAGCAACTCTGGTGCATTGGGTACTGGGGTAATAGTAGCAGGGGGTCAGTGTCTGCCTTGCGGTGACAAAAAACACCACTGGCTAACACTAAGACCCATTAATGGAGGGTCATCTGTCAGATACCTCTATTTCTAACAATGGAAAAAAAGAAAAACAACAGAAAAAAACATTTTATTTAAATAAACACTGCCGACACCAGCCCTTGTAGACCATTTTACAATAGCAATAGATATAACTCTGGTCCGATGTAGTCCAGAGAATCTATCATAGTCCAAAAAAATGGAAACCGCTAAAAAAAAAAAAAAAAAGAAGTCGTACCGATGGGGTAGAAGTTCTAAAAAAAATTGGTTGCAGAAATGGCACTCTAACAAAAATTTGAAAAATAGAAAGTGTTTGGATTTATGTTACGGTACCAAAACAAAACAAAAACCATTCATGATTAGTATAACCGGATTCGTATCAACCTGTGGAATACAAATAACACATCATTTATACCAAGGACTGAATGTTGTAAAAACAAAACTTCAGCAAACATGGCGCAATTAATTTTTTTTCACATTTTGCCCTACTTAAAATTTTTGGTGGTTTCCCAGTATTTTCTATGGTACAGTGAATGGACCATTAGAAAGTACATTTTATCCCGCAAAATAAAAACCTTCATATGTCTATGTAGGTGTAAAAATAAAAACGTTATAGGTCTGGGAAAGCAGGGAGGGTAAAATGAATGTGAAAAAAATAGGCCTCTGCGTTAAGGGGTTAATATACGTATATAAGAAAATTGTATAATTCCCTTTTATTACTTAATAAACAACCCCTTTAAAGTATATACTGAGTTATGGGTGCACAGTTCATGCTTGAAAAAAACGATTTTAAGGAGACATGTATGATTGGGTTTTTCACCCTTTTCTGATGTAAAATGCACTTAAGTGAGCCGGCTATGATGTCTAAAGCACCTAATGAATGTGTTAGGCGCATTGTTTGTAAGACTCAACACTTTCTAATGCACCTAACATGATGGGGTGTATTGGGGCATTTTGCGTCACACCACACTCGTAATATTAGAAATATATACTGTATGAATGAGGTTCGTCAAAACTAGGTGCATTATTGCTCGGACAGGCAGACCTATTTCAATGTGGTCTGCCTGGAAGGAGTCGAGTGGAGCTAGATTTGCTGTTAGGGCAAAAATATCCGTTATTTCTCAACTGACACCAGTGCAATAATAAAAAGTAATTGATGATAATGATCAAACTATATAAAATGTAATTATTTAAATGTAATAAAAATTGTTATCATATAAAATAATATAAAAATATATAATATCCCCAAAAATATAAAATCTCCTATACAATGTATTTAAAATTAATAGAATCTAAAACTAGTTTAACATTAAATAACCCAATGATGATGATGTCAGATTTTAACATTTTAAATTTTTACTACATTAAATTTAAATTTACGTTTGCTGCTCTCCCCCTTTATTCTACAGCAAGAGCCAGCACAGCACAGGTATTGCTGGGACCTGTGGTCCACCAAGCAGGATCAGTTCAATAGTTTCTAGTCACTGACATGCTATTCTAAAGACTTTTCTCTTATTTCCAGCCTGTCTTTAGCCTTTATACATGTTTGGCACATTACTTATGCGCTTAAGCTCCATAATGCGCCAAACACACAGGTGAGGCGCCATGAACTTTACATCGTTTATGAACGCACGAAAACCACTTTCATACATTCAGGAGCATTATATACTGAAAAAAAAGATGAGAAAATGAACTTCGACCCATTGGATTCATACATGTCTCCCTTAAAGTCAACCAGTTTTAACCAGGTTTTACTTATACTATTTTTATTTCTATCTGCTCTACATTATAGCCTTGTGATGTTCTGCTGTCAGTACTCGGTAGTCATACCTTGGCTGACATTTCTTTGGGTTAGTCTTCCAGTATTTAACATTCTGTAAAAGTACAGACCTCTGACTCTGAGAATGCATTCCTAGGGAAGTGGTCAGATTTATTGTGAAACAAACATCTTTTTATTCATTTTATTATTCAGTTAGTACTTACAGGGGTTGTCTCACTACATGGGTTCATCTTACCTCAGTCCTGTTTTCTTGATTTTATTTTGAATTCAGGGGCGTTTTTTACTGGCTTCTACTAGGCTGCAGTAGAAGCCAGGTCTGTAGCTATAGGAACCAGTGCTGACAGCCTATAATGAGAGATTGAACAGGTCTGTAGCTATAGCGACCAGTGCTGACAGCCTATAATGAGAGATTGAACAGGTCTGTAGCTATAGCAACCAGTGCTGACAGCCTATAATGAGAGATTGAACAGGTCTGTAGCTATAGCAACCAGTGCTGACAGCCTATAATATACTTATAGCAACCGGAGATGCTGATGCAGCCCATACAAGAGGGGATATCTCAAAATAGGTAGGACATTCTTAATGGACTCATATTGCAAAGTGACTTGTTTTTGCAAGATCTTTAACATAAAAAGTAATCCTTGTAGTGAGACAACCCCTTTAAATCACCCATTAATCGTAATTATAGATTCTGTTTGCTTTCACTTCTCATTATGTAGGTCAAAGGGTACATTCAAATGAGGAGTAAAATTTGCTCTTCGAATTCTACCATTGGAAACTGCATGTGGATTTGGTTGTTTTTTTCCCTGCAAATTTACAGTCAGAAACCCATTAATTTCTATGGGGTATTGGATGCAGATCCGAGTCCAAAACAATGTACAAACGTTTTTTGACGCTTTTCACATGAGGTTCTTAGCCATCCCCTTTGACCTCAGTAGTAAATTTTGTAACAGGGAATACAACGGAACAATGAACATGTTCTCAGTTTTTCTTACTTCTAAAGGGGTTGTCTCACTACATTGATTCACCTTACCTCAGTCCTGTTTTTTGGTTTCACTTTGAATTCAGGGGTGTGTTTACTGGCTTCCACTAGGCTGCAGTAGAAGCCAGGTCTGTAGCTATAGCAACCAATGCTGGCAGCCTATTAGGATAGATAAAACAGGTCTGTAGCTATAGCGACCTGAGGAGTTGATGCAGCTTATACAAGAGGAATATCTAGGAATAGGTAGGACACCGTTAATGGACACATAACTTGTTTTTGCAAGATCTTTAACATAAAAAGCTATCCTTGTAGTGAGACAACCCCTTTAAAAACTTTCCAATAAAATATGCGTTGTATCAAGTTGGTTTCCGACTTCAAATACTCATCAAGGGAAGGAGCCTTAGTTCTCTAATGAAGAAAACAAGAAAAAAAGTGTTTCCTAGTGTAAACTGTATTTTTTGCAAATTTAGAGGGGATGTAAATTATTGTGCAAGGAAAATACAACTCTCCAAAGACATTGAAGAAGCTTCTAACACAGGACAACAGTGGCTCCAGCAAAAACTTCTCTCTCCTAGATCTGGCAGATGTGGCAAATGCAGTTCCGCTTTTCTCTATCCTGTACCAGGTCAGGCCACAAAGCTTTAAGCACAGTCTCCAAAGAGCAACCCAAGAATACAATCTTCGGCTTGAGAAGCTTTCAGATTTTATTATATTCTTACATTCCTCTTTGGAGTCTGCGCTAGAAGCTCCATGGTCTATGACTGGACAGAAAAAAGTGTAAATTGTCTGATGAAGAGGGCATTTATCTTCCAAAATTGGGTTTCTTATTCCTTTAACCTCTTAAGATCGCAGCCCTTTTTAGATTCTTGGCTTTTGTTTGTTTCCTCCCTGTCTTCCAAGAGCCATAACTTTTTTATTTTTCTGTCTACATAGCTAGAAGAGGGCTTGTTTTTTGCGGGACAAGATTTACTTTTTTAACTTAACAAATAGACTTATTTGAAAAAGAAGTATTGGGTACATAATCCAACAACAGAAAGAAGAAACTTCGGGCCACATGTATGAAAACTGTCTTGGTCTAAAACTTTCTTTGTTGCTCATAGCAACCAATCAGAGTGCCCATTTCATTTCATATAGTGCTCTGAAAAAATAAAAGGGGCGCTCTGATTAGTTGCTATTGGCAACAAATAAAGTCTTAGACCAAGACAGTTTTCGTACATGTCCCTCTCTTTCTGTCTAATCAGATAGCAGAGATATGGATCCGACCAGAGAAATCTGAGTGCACTTAGAGTAGATAAAATCTCACTTATCTCCTGACCAAGGTAAAAAAAAAAAGACCAATGTATTTAGAAAAAGTCTTCAATGACCTATTCCTTCATGTTGAAAGCTTATCTTTGGAGTGAGAAAACCCCTTTAAGATACAATTTATCCTAATACAGGAAGTGGCTCCAGGACTCAGAGACCCCTTTGGCAGAGCACAGCAGAAAACTACAGAAACAAAAGTCTGAGATTTTCAAGGACTTCAACAAACTCCACAGAGTAAAGCTAGAATGGACAAAAAACAGTTACAACTCTAGGGATAAGTCCACATGGCCAATGACATCCGAGGTGGATTCTTCATTTCTCAAGAAATATTTCACAAGTTATTGCATGTGGATTTAGGGTTATATTTTTTTTACTTGCGGTTTACAGTCAGAAATGAGTCGCATTCATTTCTTTGTGGATTTTGGTACAGATCAGTGTTAAAAACCACATACAAATAGTTTGGGTGCATTTAACACAAGTTTTTTAGCCATCCCCATTGACAGTAAAACTCCAGCCATTTTTCACAAGGAATGTGACCAAAGAACAGGCTCGGACTGGCCAACAGGGGAATAGGGGAAACCCCCGGTGGGACCCTGAGCATGGTAGACTTAAAGTTGGTTTTTAACTCTATATACATTCTCAGAAGAGGCAAAAACCTATAGAAAGAGTGGCAAAAGGAAGTAACAGAGTATAGGAGACATGTACAGTCATTTACAGTTGCTTTAGGGTGGGCCCCTAAAATAAACTCCACCGGTGGGCCCATAAAAACTCAACTGGTGGGCCCCTAGAATGAACTCCACCTGTGGGCTCTAGGCACCCCAGTCCGACACTGCCAAAGAATGAACGTGTTCTAAGTTTTTTTTTATGGTGAAAAACAACTGCCAAAAATACACATTCTATGAACTACAACGTGCATTTTCTATTGAGGTCAACGGGAATGGTTTGCTTTAGTATTTAGAAGAGGATTTTAAGTCAGAATCCGCATAGAATCTCACTTGAAATACTGGACGTGTGGACATAGAACTAAATGAAAAACTTTCTTACTAGACAAACTTGACCTAAATGGACTTAAAGGAACACACTGGGAAATGGACACAAGACAAGACAAAGACACAGATGAACAGAGCTCTGCTATTAACAACCCCTCATTTTGCCAAATCAGGAACTAGCAACTAGTCAATGCCACTCAATGAGCAAATGCTGCACAACATTGTCAGCTAATATGCAAAGAACATGAGCAGTTGCCATGCAAACACTCCAAGCACACAAAGAAGAAGACATAAGTAGAATGGAAAATCCTTGTGCATCCACTGATTGTAAAAGTTATGTATAAAGTGTACATATTGTTGTATCTGTCCAGTTGGCAACATTGAGGTGTTTCATGCAAGTCAATATCATTTATTGATCCAAAGCTTTCTTGTGGTATCCATTTAACATGCAATTTTTATATACATCTTAATATCTTGCTGCTTGTGAGGATATATGGGGGCTAATAGACATGCATTTCAACCTATGTCAATAATAATGCAGTTCAACATATGCCAATAGAAAAATTGCTAATAAAGCAGTAATCTCTAGGTATTTATCTCTCAGGTAGAACTCAGGCAGAATGCGCTATGTTCTTTTGTCTCCCGTCATAACCAAAAACTAAGCACTGAGCTCAAATCCAGCCTCGCTCCTTCTGGGCTCACAGCATCTTCACGTCTTAACTGATCTTCTCGTCTGATGTCAGAGAAGGTTTGAGGCGCACAAGTAGCTTTAAAGCAGAGTACAATGCGCCAGAATGTGTGAACCTGTTCTACTGCGGGTCATAGATTTGGCGCTTTCTAGTTCCGCTACGACAACTCAGGCTCAGGTAGATCACTTATAACTTGGTTTGCCTGTTCCAGCAGTAATGCAGCCAGTTTTGTGATCCTCCCGTCATAAATGTGTAGAATCATTTGGTTGTGGTGCAACGCCTCCCCCTCTTAGGCGCATTACAAAGTGCCCCGGCACCGCAAAATGTGTCTACTTTTGGAGTGCGCCTGCTCATACATTGAGAGAACAGGGCTGCAAGAGTGGACACCATAAGGCATAAGGCCCACATACCCTGCTGTAAAGTCTATACAGACAATCCAGAAGGAAACTTGTATTTGCAACGTGTCTGTCCCAGGGAAATGAAAATTAAATCTGAGACAGAAATTAGTCCTAAAAAACCTGTATCTTGAACAGGTTTGCCACGTATTAGGAGTCAGAAATAACTGCTCGTATAGGATAGTAAATCCCACTATATCGCGACTAAGGACCTCATGTATGAAAACTGTCTAACAGTAAGACTGTCTGTGTTGCCCCTGGATGCAGGTGGGAGGGCCCCTATTTCCCAATTCATAATGACTGCAAAAAAATTCACCCCACCATAACCTTAAACTCAGCATTCAAGAGCAGATCCCCTTTCTGGATGCCAATTTTACATTAAAGCCAGGGGACTCACATCAGGTCCCAAAAACCCCCACGCAAAAACGGTCTACCTCGGAATGCCCGTTCCCCCCAAAAAACCAAAAGAAAATCTATTATTTCAGCTGGCTATAGAAAAAAAACTTTTTTGCTCCAACAAGACACCCCTGAAACACCTCCTGGACTGAGGAAAAAAATTTCCGTTTGGGATAAAAACCCAAAAAGTGAGAACAACAAATAAACAAAGTGGCAGCCTTAACGAACAGTCTGTTAATAAAAAAGACCCGAATGAACCCTGATGCCCTAGTTGTCACTTAAACCCCACAGCTGGAGATCTATAAAGGTTGAAAGGGAAAACTCCAACCGTGTACATAGAACAACAGATTAAGAAATATTTACAGTCCTTCCCCTTTTTCCCCTCCCTTTTCCCTTTGGAACCACCAAACCTGCGGTTTTTTTTCCCTGATTACCCTAAGGGCCCCCAAATAAAAATTGGCCCCCTCATCTGCCTGCAAAAAACAGGTGAAAGACCTGCATCACCCATACCGCAAACAGTGTACCTGCCCAAAACCACACCGGACAGTGTACCTGTCCCACAGCAAGCATGACAAAATTTTAGGGGGCTTTTCCCTGCAGGTCTTCCAATGTAGGTATCATTATGTGTGTGCGGTGTCCCCCTACGGGCCTCTGTGGGGGAAGCGGGCACGATCTCAGGCATGAACTCGCACAGAGTCACTTTAACAACCAGAACAGATCTTCGTCCCCCAAACTTCTCCAGAGAACCCTTTCTATTGAAAATTTGCAGATTAGGTTTTTAATGGGAATTTTAAGACAAAAGGGGAGAGAAAGGAAGGGGAAATAAAAGTTAATAAAAAAATTTAAAACTCTAAAATTTGGGACTTAATTTTTCATCCCAGTTTCAGTCACACTATCTATGAATGGAGGGTCAAAAATCAAAACCTGATAGAAACAGAAAAGAGAAGATTACTGACCTTCTGTCATCCCCTAAAAGTTTCCAGATTTTTATTTTTTGAACTATTGTAAATATTTCTATTATATTGAATTTTTTTAAATTTTAATGATTTTAAGATCCTTTGACGACCCCTGTCTCATGTGTATAAGAAGTCTGTGAATGTTCAGCTCTTGTTTAAATCATTCTGATAAAGAGGTAATGTCTAAAAGCTTCCACAAATTTCTCAGTTACCCTTAAAAGGTATTGCCTGATTTCTTCCCCTTTTTACTGTGTTCCCCCCATGCAACCACCAATCATAGCAACCAATCAGAGCCCTAAAACCCACAGCTATGCAACAAATCAAGTCATGCAACCAAAGAGGCCAAAACAACCAAACAGAGCCCCGCTTATGAAAAAAACGAGCTCGGTTGGTTTTCTATGGGCTTGGATTTATTTTGGGGTTGATTTGGGTTTCCCTTTGGTTTGATTGGTTGTTTTGGTCTAAATTTTCTGCTTGGGCAACAGATAGTCTTACTGTAGACGTTTTCTAATAAGGCCCCTAGGAATTTGTCTGCTGTACATTAGGTTAAATCCCCATATTACAGTCATGTCACTATTGATCAATGTGTTAATTCATGCACATTCCTGTCTGTGCACTCACCATCCTTACCTCGAGATATACTAACTCATATTGTGAGATCTTTATTTAAAGCAAGTTGGCAATTATACGCGGGCAGCTATTGTGGAAAGATTTTTGAGCAAGATGTCATACCCTGCAGGTCTATGGCAAAGTGTTCAACTTAAGCAAATTCACTCAGTCCCAAGAACCACAAGGAACTGGTCGAAAGCCCGTGCTTTCCCCTTAGGGAAAGTAAAACAAAGAGTAGTGGAAAGTCTTCTCGGGTATTTTATCTCCTAGGCTCCCATTATTGCATCGGTAAAGGATGGACTAAAAAATCAGCCTTTTATTACAGTCAACTGCACTGGCTTCTCCACAGCTTGTGGTTGTCATAGTTTGTACCTGTTTCACCATTTCCAGTGTCCATCCTTTTTGAAGATTTATTGGGGCCCCATTTTGGGGAAAAAAAAATCAAAACTACATTCTTGGGTCAGGTGCTGTGGGAGAAATTGGTTGGGCTGGCTTAAACCCTTTTTACAGTAATCCTCTCTTTGAGATGTTTTAAAGCCTCAGGATGTTATTGACGTTTTATATGTTTTATGTAACCTTTAGACAGGGGTGGACCATATTTGCCAACCTTGTCAATTTTCCCAGGAACCCTTTGCGCCAAATTTGCCCAGCTCCCCGAAAATATGGGGGGGTTGGAAGTATGGGGATACGGTTTAGAAACTTTGGGAAAGCATCTTTCGAAGGGGAATCAGAGATAACATATGATAATCCAAGTAGAAGAGGCTCTCACCAATCTTTAATTCTTTATTTACGTGAACAATTCAGTTACTCAGGACTGACACATATTGGCTATGGTGTTTTTACTATTTAGACGCTTTCTCAAGGCATGACGGGGGATAGCGTCACTACGCTATTTAACATATGACCCATGTGGAAGAATGTACAGTAATATTAGAATAAGGTTCTATCTCTAGAGCACATATATTATGACTCTCCAAAAATCCCAAGACAGTGGAGCAATACACTAAGAACTGTGAGCTATGGAATCAGTGCCGATAATTTGACCCATGTAAAGGAAAAGGGTAGTTTTCCCGTTAGAAAAAAAAGGGCTTCACCCAAAATAGTACTGCACCTGTCTATTCTATTGAAGTGAATGGATCCAACAGAAATACCACACATAACCTGTGGACAGGTGTGGTGCTGTTCTTCAAAGAAAGAAGCTTGTTTTTCTAGTCCTGGATAATCCTTAAAAGTAGCATTGGACTCCTTGGCTCTCGAGCCCTTTCAGTGGTGTCCTGTATCTTTATAGGGTCACAGCTCTGCCAATAAGCTTCTTGTTTCCCTTATGAACAGATGCAAATGCCATACACCATGACTTCAGGTATCCGGTGTGATACAGATGCATATGCCTTTACCCCATGATTTGGGTATCCGGTATAATACAGATCCCAAATGCCATACACCATGACTTCAGGTATCCGGTGTGATACAGATGCATATGCCATACACCATGACTTTAGGTATCCGGTATAATACAGATGCAAATGCCATACACCATGACTTCAGGTATCCGGTGTGATACAGATGCATATGCCATACACCATGACTTCAGGTATCCGGTGTGATACAGATGCAAATGCCATACACCATGACTTCAGGTATCCGGTGTGATACAGAAGCAAATGCCATACACCATGACTTCAGGCATCCGGTGTGATACAGATGCATATGCCATACACCATGACTTCAGGTATCCGGTGTGATACAGATGCAAATGCCATACACCATGACTTCAGGTATCCGGTGTGATACAGATGCATATGCCATACACCATGACTTTAGGTATCCTGTGTGATACAGATGCATATGCCATACACCATGACTTCAGGTATCCGGTATAATACAGATGCAAATGCCATACACCATGACTTCAGGTATCCGGTGTGATACAGATGCATATGCCATACACCACGACTTTAGGTATCCGGTATAATACAGATGCATATGCCATACACCATGACTTCAGGTATCCGGTGTGATACAGATGCATATGCCATACACCATGACTTCAGGTATCCGGTGTGATACAGATGCAAATGCCATACACCATGACTTCAGGTATCCGGTGTGATACAGATGCATATGCCATACACCATGACTTCAGGTATCCGGTGTGATACAGATGCAAATGCCATACACCATGACTTCAGGTATCCGGTGTGATACAGATGCAAATGCCATACACCATGACTTCAGGTATCCGGTGTGATACAGATGCAAATGCCATACACCATGACTTCAGGTATCCGGTGTGATACAGATGCAAATGCCATACATCATGACTTCAGGTATCCCGTGTGATACTCTGTTTCCAATTTTGTCCTACTGTCTCCATCTGATAATCAAATGGCATTGCCTCCTATCTCAGTTGCCACAAAGCTTAGCTCCGACCATGATGCTGTTTTTGCAACCTCAATAAATCACCAACCTTGAAACGTTGTATAATTACTTTCCAAGTTTGTCATTGGGAATGCATCCATGTGACCATTTAGTCCCAATTACTACGCATCAAGTTAAGGTCAATGCCTGTAGGCTGTGGTTAAGCTTGTAACAGAGGTGTTTTTTTATGGGCTTGTATCATTCCAAAGCAGCTATTGAACACCTTGACCATGTAATGTCATTGTAACCCAATCATTTCACCAGTAGCAGGGGATTAGTGGGGAATTCAAAAGACTTTTTTTTTTTTTTTTTTTACATTTTAGTAGGCTTTATGTACTGATGCTCGAATATAGTATTTTTTGGCTTAAAACAAACATTTCTCTACTCTGTCCCTATCTCTCTTTCTATCCCAAACATAAACTGTGACCGCAGCCCTAAAGTTAGGGTTTGTAGGATGTTTTAAAGGCTATCTTACCTTTCAGTGTCACTTCTGTCTTTGCATAGCTCCCACCACGGAGTTCCACCATCTTTTTTGGTTTCCCTAGGTAAGTGACATCAGATTTGTGACATCAGTTCCAGTTCCTGAAATATAGAGGCGACCCAAAGGGGCTGGGAAAGGGAAAACAAGGTTGGGGCGTTTTTTAAATCGACAAATTTTAAAAATGGGGAAAGGGTTTTTTAATGGGACCCAAAATTCCAGATCATGCGAAAAATTAAGGGTTTAAAAAATCTGTGCATCATCTATTAAGATCGCCCCCTTTTTCCCGGCGCTTCCTGAAATTTTGGGGCCAGAAAAATCAATTACAGAATGGGAGCAGGGTGAGATTGTGGGCGACATCATGACTGGGAGGGTGAATGGTTACGTTTTGGCAAAAAAATTTCACTTTACCCTCTTTTTAAACATAGAAAAACGTTTCCTTTTTCAGCCTCAGTGCCCTCTCAGCGTCTCATGGGGATGGGACCTGCGCTCTGCCTGGGGGCCAAACAGCCAGCAAAATTTTGTCTTTTTCTGCACAGAGAAACCTCTACTATTAGCTGTGACCCTTTCCAAAATTGGGTTAGATTAGAGATTTTAAAATTTTATGTATTTTAGCTGAAAATTTTAAAGCAGCATCTACCGTTTGTAAATTCACGGCAGGGGGAGGGGGGGGGGGGGGGGGCCCGCGGGCGAACACAGACAACTCTATCTATAAAGAACACGGATAAATTTTCACCAAGACTTAGTGTAGCCTTGTTTTGGGAATATCTTTTTTATTAACATTTTGTTTATTGAAATATTTCCGGGAAATTGGGCGGGCCTGAACTTATTTTGGGATAAAAAATCTTTTCCCTAGTAACTGCGGGGTCTCTTTGTTACTGCAAAACTCCACTTTTTTTTTTTCAGTAAACTTTTTCAGATAGGGGTTAAATTTTTAACCCAAATTACACCTGTGACTGTTGATATATCCACCTTGCATTTAAATTTAAAACAAACCACAATCTTGTGGGTCGGGCACAATTTTGTTTGTTCCAAAAAAAACCGTGTATCGAAACAAAAACCCATCACATTTACGGGGTTTTTTTGACTTTTGCGCACCCAGCACTTTCTTGAGCAGCATCTACGTAAATCTTAAAACGCAATTCTATATTCACCACAGGTGAACTTAAAAGGGTTCAAAAAAACAGTTTATTATATCAAAACATAACATTTAAACGTGTTTTTTTGACTTTTGCGCACCCCAGCACTGTTCATTTAAATGCAGCAACCTACGTAAATCTTAAAACAAGAAATTTTCCTATATTCACCACGGGTGAATTGAAAGGTGCAAAAAAAAACCGTTTTTTTATAAAAAACAAAAACTTTTTACATGTTTTTTGATTTTTTGCGCACCCACCCTTTTCATTGCCCGGCGCATCAAACGAAATTTTTAAACAGAAAATTCTATATTCACCACAGGTGAATTGAAAGGGGGCCAAAAAATACCCGTTTATTATATCAAAACAAAAAACATTACGTTTTTTTTTGATTTTTGGGCCCGCACCCAGCACTGTTCATTGACCAGCATCTACTTTAATCTTAAAACAGAATTCTATATTCACCACGGGTAATTGAAAGGTGCAAAAAATCATTTTTATTATATAAAAACATAACATTACGTTTTTTTTACTTTTGCGCCCCCCCAGCACTGTTCATTGCCCGCAGCATCTACGAAATTTTTAAAACACCCAATTTCCCTATTTCACCACGGTAATTGAAAGGGAAAAAAAATACCGTTTTTTAAATATCAAAACAAAACATTTAAACGTGTTTTTTTGACTTTTGCGCACCCAGCACTGTTCTTTGGGAGGGGCAGAAACAACGAAAATCTTAAAACAGAAAATTCCCAATTCACCACGGGGGGAAATTTGAAAGGGGCAAAAAATACAGTTTTTTTATGATCAAAACATAACATTACTTTTTTTTTTGACTTTTGCGAAACCCAAACCCCACTTTTCATTGACCAGCATCTACTTAAATTTTAAAAACAGAAATACTATATACACCACAGGTTATTTTAAAGTTGCAACAAATACCTTTTATTATAACAAAACAAAAACGGGTTACGTGTTTTTTTAAATTTTTGGGCCGCCCCACCCAGTTCATTAAACGCAGAAATCTAGGGTAAATCTTAAAACAGCAATTCTATTTTCCCAAGGTAATTGAAAGGTGGAAAAAATACCGTTTATTATATCAAAACAAAACATTAAACGTTTTTTTTTAAACTTTTTGCGCCCCCCACACTGTTCATTGACGCAGCATCAAACGTAAATCTTAAACAGCAATTCTATATTCACCACGGTGAATTGAAAAGGTGCAAAAAATACCTTTTAAAATTAAAAAAAACATCCCCAGTTACTGTTTTTTGACTTTTGCGCACCCACATTTTTCTTTGGGACGCAGAAACTACGTAAATCTTAAAACAGAAAATTCATATTCACCACATTTGAATTAAAAGGTGCAAAAAATACAGTTTATTATATAAAAACCCATAACATTCGTTTTTTTTGACTTTTGCGCCCCCCAGCCCCTGTTCTTTGACGCAGCATCTACAAAATCAAAACAGCCATTCTATATTCACCACAGTTGAATTAAAAGGGGTGAAAAAAATTCCGTTTTTTAAATACCCAAAACAAAACATTACTTTTTTTTTGATTTTTTGCGCACCCAGCACTTTCTTTGGGAACGCGCATCAAACGTAAATCTTAAAAAAAGCAATTCATATTCACCACAGGGGGAATTTGAAAGGTGAAAAAAATACAGTTTTTTATACCCAAAACATAACGGGTTACGGTTTTTTTTGATTTTGGGCGCACCCAGCACGGTTAAATTTTTTTTTTTTTGACCACATCTCCGTAAATCTTAAAACAGAATTCTAAAAATCACCACAGTAAATTTAAAAGGTGAAAAAATACAGTTTTTTTTAAATACCCAAAACATAACAGTTACGTTTTTTTTGATTTTTGGCGCACCCGCACTTTTTCATTAAACCCCCGCCCCCTACGAAATCTTAAAACAGCAATTCTATATTCACCACAGGTGAATTGAAAGGTGGGCAAAAAAAACATTTATTATATCAAAACAAAATTTTCCCGTGTTTTTTGATTTTTGCGCCCCCCAGCACTGTTCATTGCCCGCAGCACTACTTTAAATCTTAAAACAAGCAATTCTATTTACCACAGGTGAATTGAAAGGGCAAAAAATACCTTTTTAATTATATCAAAACATAACATTTAAACGAAATTTTTGATTTTTGGGCGCACCCAGCACTTTTCATTGACGCGCTCTACGTAAATTTTAAAAAACAGAAATTTCTATTTTTCCCACCACAGGTAAATTTGGGAAAGGGTGAAAAAAATTTAACCGTTTTTAAATACCAAAACATAACAATACGTGTTTTTTGGATTTTTTCCCCCAGTCCAGATTTTTTTATAAACCCCTTGGGGCAGTTAAATTTGAATCCACCAATTTTTTTTTTTTAAAGGGGGTTTTGAGAATACTGTGATTTGCCGTTTTTTTAATAAAAAGACTTTCCCAAAACTATTCCATCCTTCTAAAATTTTTTATTTTTCTGAACAGGAGCGAAATGCAGGGGGTAAGCGAGAAAAAAAGGGGGGGTAGCACAGGAGGTAAGGTTTAGGGAGAAAAGGGGTGCTCCTTCCAGTGCTGGTAAACCCCGCATCCCAAAGGGGATCGCAGTTGGCGGGACCGTCAGGCCTGTCATCGCGGGGTCAGGGCCTGTGAATCTAAGTAAGGGAAACATCGTCCCCCAACCCTGTCCTTCAGGGGGTTAATGCAACCTGCATCTAGCAGTTTTTACCTCCTCGTCCCCGCAGTCAGGGCCCAAAAAAATTCGTCATAAAGCATCATCAGCATCCGCCCAACATGAAGCACCCAAAATGTCAACTCATGTACCCACCACTGTGGATAACCTTTTCCCTGAAACCTTTTTGATGACAAAATGGGGGTGGGGTCAAAAGGCATTTTAAAAAATTTCAAGAAATAAATTTTAGTCCCCTCTGAGGGCCCAGTTACTAAATCCCATCAGAGGAGGGAAGGAACCGGGTAAATTTGGGAAAAAAATCCCGGGGGGTGGGCAACCCCTTTGAGGCCCCTTGTTGTAGCCCGCGGGCTTTCTGGAGGGCGGGAAAGTCAGGACGCCCCAAGTCACCTGTGTAATATGATGATAAATGACGACTTTGCAAACCACCCTTTGGCCCTTTTCCCCGCAAAATTTGCTTGCGAGCGCTTAAATCAGGGGAAACGAAGGAAAAAGACGATGGGGGTATTGGTCAATAGGGGCCCCCGCCAAAAAAAGGAAGGGGGGTCGCAGAAGCCGTTTGGAAAATGTTTTCCGGGCCAGCCACGGTCGGGCCCCAAAAACCCCCCGCTCCCCCCCGCTTACCCGCCGTCAAAAAGGCCCCAGGACCTCTCAACCTGGGCCTTCTTTGAGAAAGGGCCTTTTATTCACCCAGCGATTCATATGCCCCCTTTCCCGGGAAAACGCAAAAGTGGGAGGCAAGAACCTTTAAAGGGGTTTTAAACCACCACCATTTTCTAGTCACATGCAGCGAATGCATGATTTTTGAAATGGGGGGGAACACTTTTGGCCCCAAAAAAGGGCCAGACCGACCCGGGGCCTTTCCAACCACGTCAAAAAAACCCTCTGTCCCTCCCCCTTCCCCCTCCCCCCCCACCAAAGCGTTCCTCAGCTGCCCATGCCCTCTCAGAGTCATAATCGGGGGAACAGCCTCTGCTTAAAACCCTCCCCCGGGCCCTGAGTACCACCACACCATAGAGACCCACCCTACCCCTTTCCCCTTTTCCGCCTTTTTTGACGCCGGAAACGCCGGAAAGCCCCCGCCCCTAGCAGCCAGCCTTCTGTCTTCCGGGTTTTGGGGAGCAAAGAAACATTTTTAACCCAAACCATCCCAAAGCCAAAAGCCTAAATGTGGGCTTTGGGCCGGGCCCTTTTGGGGCCGGGAAAGTTTTTTTCCCCCGTCTGGGGACACAAGGGGTTTCCCCCACGTCGGGCCCCGCTTGCCCCCAAAAACCAGTTTGCGACAGGCATTTTTTTTTTGCCAGAAAAGCCGCCCCTTTCCCCCTGGCCAGCCACGGGTATCAAAAATTTTTCAAGCGCTTTTGTCTTGCATCTGGTCCGGAAAAAAAAAAAAAAAGGAAAAGGGAAAGGGGAAAAAAAAAAGAAGGGGAAAAAAAAAAAGGAAAAAAAAAAAAGGGGAAAAGAAAATGGGGAGGGGAAAAAAAAAGAAAAAGGAAAAAAGGAGGAAAAGGGGGGGAAAAAAAAAAGGGGGCCCCAAAGGCCGGCCACGGGCCGCTTTCCCAAAACCCAGGGGATGGTGGGGGGCTCTTTCCCCCAAAGGGGTCCCCCCCCCTTCCCCCCCCCCCCGGGTTTTTTGGGGCATCACGTCCCAGAGAAAACCGGGCCCCGTGTTGAAATTAATCCCCTTTGGAGACCACCACAAAACAGGTCGGAGCTTAGGGCTCTAAGCAACAGACCGGCGCTGGCTTGGTGACAAAAAACCTTTGGGTGCCAGGCAAGGGTGTGCATAACGGGCGAAATCGGCTGCCCAGCCCTTAAAATCGGTAGGTGGAGCACATTCCTTGCCTGGCACAGGGCATAAAACCTTTTTCGTCCAAAGAAATTTCTAAAAAGCTCCCCGGGGTCTGGACTGCCTCTGAAGAAGGCCGGGGTCTGAGTTCGCACTTCCGCCGTTCGCCCCCTGCTTGGGCCCCCCGGGCGCGTTGCAGGCAGCCCCCCCCCCCCCCCTTACCCCGTAAACCCCTTTCTCTTTGTTGACGTGGCAACACCTGGAATTCCCCCCTCCCATGTCCACCCCGATTGGGGCAGCACGAAAAGCCATTCCCCAAAGTACAAAGTGACACAGGGCCTGACAAGCGGGGGTAGGGCCCCTCGGGGGGTTTTGGGGAACCACCGAGAGTGGAGGCAGGAAAAAGAGCTCTGAAACCATCCTTGCCATTTTTTGAAGAAGCCACCAAAATTTGGCAAAGCGGGAAAAACCCTTTCAGCATGAGCATTTTGGTGATCTTAGTTCTGGAACGATCTTTGGGCACTCTGAAACAAAAAGGGGCCCCCCCCGGCCCACGGGGAGGAGACGGGACACAGATGCGACACGGAGCCTTTTTCTCCCCCAAAAAACCACAAGGCCCCACAGTTTCCACAATTTCATTCGGGCTTTTTAGGGAGTGGTTTTGGGGGGCCAAGCTAGGGGCAAGGTGGGCATCAGCTTTTCAGGGGGCATTTATCCAGGCAATTTAGGGTGTGTTTTAAAACTGTGCCGGAAAGGGAGCGGAGGAGGAGGGGGGGGAGGAGGGATTCCTAGACACCGATGTTACCGACGTCGCTGCCTTGGAAAAAAGGTTTGGGGCGAATTTGAGGCGGTGGAGGAAGAGAGGGAAAATCAGTTTGCTAGTGCCCCTCGACCCCAAAGGGTTGGGAAATCAAGGCCCATCTCTCAAAATGAGTGCTTGGGGTGCTCCCCTTTCCTCCAACAAAGATCCCGCATTAAGGGCCCTCAAAATGAACAACAGTTTTTCTGGGGGGCCACCCCCCCTGGGTCCCCGGTTAAAAACAAAAATCAGCACTTTTCCCTTTCCCCCCCCACCAAATAGAGGGGTAAAATGCAGGAAATGGGACCTGGCCCGATTGATTTTACTGGAACATCGTTTTTGTCTGCTTCACGTTTTCCCCCCAAAAGTTTACGGGGGAAAAAACCAGCGACTTTACAGCATTTAAAAGGGCCCAAAATAGGCGTAGCGGCCCGCAGCAGGCAAGGTTGGCAGGAAACCTAATTTGGGGGACCTCTGGCAATCTTTGTTTCCACCCCCCCCAACGCATGCAATGGGAGGGCAAAACAACCAACAAAACAGAGAAACAGCTTAAAATCATGGTGCACCGGGGTATCTTCGTCTCCCACCGAATTTTTTTTCATTTGTTTTCCCGGGCCCAAAAGACTTTTGGGTATCCAAAATGGGCAATGGCCCCCAGCTGGCCCGTCACGCCATAGAGGGTTTGTCCTGCCCAGCAAACCCCGTCATATCTGAGGGGGACCTTTAGCCCAGCTGGAGGAGTCATTACAACAAAAAGATCCCCGGGTTTCCACAGAAAAATGTGGGGTTCGTTTTACTTTCTCAAGATGAATCAAGGGATGGATTTTCCTTTATGATTTGGGGGGCCCCAAAAGGGGAGGTCACCCATTTGTTTTTCCAGTCTACTTCACATTCCCTTTTTAAACAGGAAAAGCCCCTCTTGAAAACTTTTTTTTTTAAAAAATCATTTTTTTACTTTCAATTTTTATTTTTCTTTTTTCCCCAAAAAGTTTTAATTTTTTCTGGTTTGCTGTGGGGGAGACGGAAAAGACAGCAAGGTTTTCTTTAAAAACCCCATTCCATTTAACCCCACTTTATCTTAAAAAGTTTTCGCAATTTTCAAAGGTTTTGAGGGGCAGTTGCTGTGGATACAAACAATAATCCCTGGTCCTTTGGAACAGAAATGTGACTTCTTAAATGCCTTTTTCCCCTCACAATTTTTAATAGTGGCTGAGAAGCATATTTATAATTTTTTTTTGGGGGCATGGTTTCTGTGAGATACCCGCTATAATTAAAGGGCCTTTGGAACAGAAATGTGGCCTTCTAAAATGGGATTTTTTCCCTCACAATTTTTTAAAAGTGGCCGAGAAGTCATAAAATTAAAAATTTTTTGGGGGCAGTAGTGTGAGATACGCAAAAATCATGGGCCTTTGTAACAGAAATGTGGCCTTTTTAATGGCATTTTTTCCCTCCAAACAATTTTTAACCAAATGGGGGAAAGTTATTTTTTATAATTTTTTTGGGGCATGCCCGCCCTTTTAAAGGGAGCAATACTACAGGTCCTATTATAAAAAAAATGTTGTTTCTAACAGACATTTGTTTTTCACAATTTACCAAAGTGGGGTCAAGGGTCCCTGCTTTGAATTTTTGGGGGCATTTTTTCTGTGACATTTCAGCATACTAAGGGCCCCATTTTAAAAAAAAATTTTTTTCTAACAGACAAATTTTTTCTTCACAATTGTAAAAGTGGCCCCAAGGGGGATGGTGCTGTCAAAACAGGGAAAAGGTAGGGGCACGTTAATTGGGAAAACCCCAAATTGCAAAATGGGCTTGTTTTTACAAGATCCTTTTAAAATAGCATCAATCCCTGTATTGAGACAACCCCTTTAATACAATAAAAAAAGAAACAAAGACATGGTGGGGTTCCATCCTATTTTAAAAAATGTGTTTTTTTAGAATTTAAAAATACTAAAAAACTTGGGCCCGTAAAAAATAGCCCGTTAAAAAAAAATTTCCCTGAATTGTACAAGGGGGGTTAAAAGGGGAAAAAAGGGCCAGATGTAAAGGTTTTTTCAGAGGACATGGGGGTATGGGGGCACGGACAGAGAACAAAAATACGAGACCATTTCCTCCAGCACTTTTATTTAAAAAAAAAAAAAAAGAATGGCAAGAAAAAAGGGGAAACTGGGTTTTTACAGGGGGCGTTTAACCCCCAGTATTTCCAAGTTTAAGCTCAATTGGCCACACTCATACGGAGGGGCAAGCGGGTACCCAGGTATTGGGCTGTGTACCCGAGGGAAGGGTGGATTCTCACACTTCCGCTTCCCACTCTGCGGGGCCCCCGGAAAAGGTAAAGTCAATGTCCAGTGAAACAAAATGGGGGGGTTGAAAGACTCCTTTTTTCCCGGCAAATTTTTAAATGGGGGTCAAAGCAGGTTTTTGGGGTCATTGTGGCCCAGGACAGGTATATCCAAAAAGTCCAGTTTTTAACAAAATGGGGGGGGAAAGACTCCTTTTTTTCCGGGGGACTTTTTTAAAAGTGGGGGGCATGCAGGTTTTTGGGGGTTTATGCTGCGTTTCCCCGGACAGGGGGAATTCAATCCATTCAAGAACCAAAGATGGTTCCCAAAACATACTGCCTTCTGGCAAATTTTTTTAAATTTTTGGGGGATGCAGGTTTAAAAAGGGGCAGGCTGGGGTACAAAACAGGGAAAAATTTAAAAGGTCTTTACCTTTTTTTTTGTGACTTTTATAACCTAAAAGGGGTTGCCCTTTAAAATGGAAAAACGTATCCATTTGACTGTTTTGGATTTTTAATTTCAGCTTCCCCCAGCCTTGTTTGGGGGTAAAATGGGAAAGGGTTTTTTTCTCTCCCCTAAAACTTTAAAGGTCACGCGCATAATCGATGCCCCCACTATCGAAAAAAACCCCTTTTCGATAGGGGGGCCGAATTCCCCATTTCGATCCGGGTCTCGGGTAGCCAAAGCAATCCTCCACACTAAATTTACATAGGACATTGCACTGTAAAAGATGCCGATGCATGAGCCATGGAGAGACTACAGTAATGAGGGTCGATTTTTTTTTTTTTTGGGGCAATCCCCCTACTAAAAAAAAAGATTTGGAGCCCACCTAAATGGAATTGCTTTGGGTTCCAGGTTTGAATTTTTACATTGACCCCCAAAACAAGAATGCAAAAAATTTGTCATTCTGACAAAGTCCAGGAAAGCTCATTTGCATAATTGTGAAAATACGGAAAAAATGGGGAAAAAAAGTTTTTTCCATATAATTTAAAAAAAAAGAAAAAAAAAAAATTGGGGGTTTTGGGGTGCACAGCTGATGAAACCCCTTTTGGGTTTTGTGGGGGATCTTAAACTTCGGGGCTTTCAAATAAGGTTAAGCTTCTCTCTCAACAGTTATTACAAAATCAAAAATTTGATAGGAATCCAAATACAGGAAGAAGGGAGACATTTCTAAACTTTTCATTAATACTTACCCTTTCCCCTTTGGCCCGAATAATGGGCAGGGGGAAAAGAACTACCATGTTAACACAGCCCGAAAATTTTTTACTATGCTATGGACCCCGTCACATTTTTAAAAAAACTGTATTAGGGCCCCCTTTTTTTTTTTCCCGATTTTGATTTTACCTTAAACTTTTAGAAACTGCTTCCATGACAAAACATCCAAAATGACTAAGGGCAACATGTATGATTTTTGGGGGCCCAACTTAGCATGTAAATGTAAAACCCGAAAACTTTAAAAGAACCTTTTCCCACTGTTTGGGGCAAAGATTTAGCTCTTTCACTACAAAATGACAATCCTGACGCAGGTAAACCACTTTTTAAAGTTCTCTACCTGTTTTTCCCGCAGTAATGTACCTGGGTTTTGGGCGTACTAAAGTCAAAAGGGGATAGAAAACTATCGTTTTTAGTGGGGCCCCGCATGGCCCCCCGTCTCAGGGCGCATTAAAAAAGTGGGGCCCCAGGGACCAATAATGCGCCTAATTTTGGGGTGCACCTGCTCAACATCCAAATGGGATAGGGAAATTTCGTCAGTTTTTGGGCTCCCAAAAGACACCAAATAACTGGTTTCACCCCGTACATACCCGTTCGCTCCCGTTTTTGTCAACCATTGGTTTTATTAAAAATTTATAATTACAGTGAAACGTCGCAAGAAGACCATCTCTTTGGAGGAACATCCATGTGACCGATTTGAAACTACATTTACAAAACATTTCCCGACGATAATGGGAACCCCGGCCAATTTTGGAATGGAGTGCTATCTCTCTATTCTCAATGCTTTGGCCTGTGTTTATTGATAAAAGTAGATAATATGAAACTCTGCTACATCTGCACATTATAGTCTATATGAAGAAGAAGAATTCTCATTCTGTCGCAAGACCACCAAGGGGGAATTATTACCATTTGGGGCATTTTGGATGGGGTTTTGTATAGATGTGGGGAATAGATATGGAGGTAGTGAAAATGTAAGGAGCCTAAGGGGCCGTTCACACGGCTTATTTCGCCGCAGATTGGAGCCGTACTGCGCGCCGGATTTGCGCTGCAGTATGGCTCCAATCCGTCGCAGTAATTACGGTAATCCACAGTTCTCATAGAGAATAGTGGATTCCGTCGCTCCTTCCCGCTCGGCGAACCCTCCGGGCGGGGAGAAAGTCAGCTGCACATTAACCAGGCGCAATATGCGCCGTGGATAATGCAAGTCTATGGGACTGGCGGGCAGCGCCCCTGCCCCGCCCCCGCCCCTTATTCAAGCCGGAATTGTGAGCACAATCCGGCTCACAATTACGGCTTGAATAAGCCGTGTGAACACGGCCTAAGGGTATGTTCACATGGTGTATTGGGGCGTGTATAGTACGCGCCTCAATAAGCCGGGTGTTTTGGAAGCACATGCTGATCAGCACGTAATTCCAAAGTACGGGGGGGGGCCTTTGACTTGCATTTTCAGTGGCGCATAAGTGCCGCTAAACAATTGACATGTCAATTCTCTCCCCGTGCGTACAATATCGTAATTTCAGTTTTTTGCGTAATCGCATTTCGCAGCGTATAAAGTGCAATACGCGGCGAAATATGCGCCAAAACAAGCCGTGTGAACATACCCTAAGATGTTTGTGTGGCAAATTCTGCAGAGATGAGTCGTGACTGGAAGAAGTCATCATGACGGTCTGGGCCAGATAGAGTAGAAAATGGAAAGAGAATCACCCCATTGAGAGAAGATATCATTGTGAGTTCCTGGATGTAACTGCCGGTTCACACGGCTTATTCAAGCCGTAATTGCAGGACGGATTTTGCACGCAATTACGGCTTCAGTAAGGGGTGGGGGTGGCACAGGGGTGCTGCCCGCCGGCCCCATAGATTTTCATTATCCACGGCGTGTATCCCGCCGGGATAATTCACATGTCACTTTCTCCCCGACCCGCGGATTCGCCGAGCGGGTAGGAGAGACGGAATCCATAGTTCTCTATGAGAACTGAGGATTACCGTAATAGCTGGGATGGATTCCAGCGGTATTGCAGCGCAGTACGGCGCGCAATATGGCTGCAATTCGTCCCTGCAATAAGCCGTGTGAACGGCCCTTAAGAGTATGTTCACGGATCCAAAAAACTTATTCAAAACCGCTGCATAAAACACATCCAACACACACCCAACCGCACCCTATAGTATAGAACTGACATGACAATTCTTTGAACAGATCCGAAAGGCGCATCAGAAAGACATATGTAAAACAAGCTTCTCAGTGTTCACTCGTCTGAACGCCGATGCGTGTTTTACATCGAAAGCAATGGTAATCACACTGCACATTGCTAGATGTGTGTTTGTGTCCGTTTAGGGTCTGAAACACGGATCCAGACATGCATGTAAGAGACGTATGAACATCTCCTAATGCTTTATATTCAGTAACAGCACAGAGATATTATTTAGTCACTATGTAGTGGTGATACGTGCATGCATCTAAGTTGTGCAATAAAGTCCTGTTCTGTCATCATATCTAGACTAATAATCTGGTTTACATCCACAGCTAGGTCAAGTCTGGTAAAGATCTGCACGCAAGTGAAAGGCCCTGCTTCCTAGCACACAGTCTGACAATAAAAGATAAAGGCTGCTTTCACACAGCGCAGTTCTGGTGCTGTTGTAACTTTGCTCCAATTAAACTGCCTTTATTACCAGCAAGCTTCTTTCAGTTGTCAAAATTGTTCAAAAAGGTGTTTCAAGCAAGTAATCAATTAGTGTGTGTGAAGTCTTGTGGATACAAACACACTAATTGATTACTCAAACAGTTCAGATAAGTGAAAGAAGCTGCTGGTAATAAAGGCAGTTTAATTGGAGCAAAGTTACAACAGCACCAGAACTGCGCTGTGTGAAAGCAGCCGTAAAGGGTTTGCACAGGATTAAAAAACATGGCTACTTTCTTCCATAAACAGTGACACACCTGTCCCTAGGTTACAGCTCAGCTTCACTGACAAGAATAGGTCTGAGCTGCAATACCACATACAACCTGTGGTTCGTCATGGCACTGTTTAATCATTCAGGAGAAATTATTTAAATTAAACAGATCTTTCTGATGTCACATGAAGTGACAGCAGTCTAATGAGTATAAGGAAAGCATACATGTTGGATTTTAGTACAATTTATTATTTTTTCATCAGCAAGGTAAGAGGAGCCTGAGGTGTCCGGCAGCTGCTATGAATTTCTATTTAAAAAAAAAAACAAAACTGCATTCTTTATCACCAGCTTTCCTCTAGATAGAAGTAAAGGCAAATAGGGCATCAGAAATTAATACAAAGATAATGAAGTTTCAGAACGTAAACATATTCAAATAAGCTCAAAGGAAGAGCTGGGACTCTGCAGTGCCACCTACTCAAGGGACTGAGCCTTGCAATGTCATGAGTAGTGAAGACAAGCCAGTTACCCATCTGCAGACAGCTGTTTGGGGGGTTTTACCCCTCATAAAGGTAGAGAAGGGTACTAGCTGGCTGGATGAGAGGCTTTAGACCTAGCAACATTGGGTGTAGGTCAAGCCATAGAAAGTACCTTCCAACC